>JAQFYP010000257.1:0-27752 GCA_034694865.1 Bilobella braunerae | reverse complement strand
CCATTTTATTTTGTCTTATTGCCACGGTGGCACTCTGACCGTGGCCTAGGTTGCTAGTGGTTTCTAATCATCTGAATAAAGCCTCGACTTGTTTATTCGACACCTCCTTAATACGGGAAATTAGATGTGCAAATAGACGCGAACACTTAAGCCACGCCTTCTGCTCCTTTTTTCCTCCAATCAGAATCGAGTTTGAATGGTTAACGTTACGCGGACGCTTTGGTTTGGTATAGTACACTTTTATGCAAATCAACTTTACACCTTAAAATTGCACACATTTTTGTTCATTTTGTTCAACTATTCAGTCGTTATTTTGCCGTTTGATGTGGAGGACGTACACCTTGCTTTGCTCAATTTTTCATTTAGCACAAAACGAGTTACTTTCGCTCAAGTCCCAACGTGACCTTTGACCCAAGATGAACCAATTCTTTTACAATGGAGGCTACTCTGTGTTGGACTTTGCCTCCAGCGAAGAAGACGTACATTTTCGGTAAGTATAACCTTACCTTGGTCTAGATGAGGTCAAGGTCACAGGTCAAGGGTCACAAAATCAACGTTTTCGTTTTCTAGGATTATCTCCTGTCCCGAGAGTGCCTGCCCCTTCCCAATCGAAGAGGATGATTTAATTGATCACCTCAAGAGCCAGCACAAAATTATTCAATTACCTCGGCCCGAATTCGCTGATACCCACAAGCAGCCCTTTCGTATTCGCGTTCTCTACCGCCGGCGGCGCCAGTACACCCTTCTAGACGTAAATGCTGGACCCGGCGGCCTTCCAGGATTCTCCAGCTCAGCGGCAGGTAAGTGGTTACGATTTTTGGTTGGGTTCTACCGAAGGTGTCGCAATTGGCTGGACCTTAGGGTACGCAAAACGCAATGTTACTTCCCTATTCAATGGTTAGGTTTAGAAGTTTTCACGCAGAGAAGCCTTATGCTTCTTCTGGCTGCGCAAGGTCTCTGAAAACCTCAATTGCGTGACCTTTGGTAGAATTCAACCCGATTTTTAGCTGGGTTTTGTTAAAACAAGGTCGGAAAGTCATAAGGGCGTGTTTGTATTCAGTGAACTCCTGGATTGCCGGAATCCTGATCGTTGACAACGAAAAGTTTTTTCTCCATGTCACCGAGGAAGCTGGCTACATGTTCTTGTACGTCACTATATTTGCTCAGCCAGATTTCAAGAGCCACTACGTCGCGAATATTGTTTTGGCTTCACCAGACGGAAAGTTACCAGTAAGTAACGCCTGGTTAGTTTTTATTTTAAATATATTTTAATTTTTAAATTATAATTTTAATGCATATTTTCAATTGTAATTTTAATCCATATTTTAATACATGACCTTGATCTGAGCGTTTTTTTAGGACGTTTCAAAATTGATTCAATGGAGGGGAACTGTTCAGACGTACAGTGGATTGGGCGGGGAATACGGGAAACTGCGAGTGTCGAGTGAATCGCTCTGGATGGATTATGCGTTTAGAACGGACAATCCAGCTGCTGTCACTGCCCTGGAAATGGACCAGAACGAGACCAGGCTATTTTGGAATGTCAGGGTCCTCATTGCCAAGGATCCCTTGCTTCATGCCCAGCTGCGAATTGGTGGTGGCAGTGAGGTTGTCACTGGGAAGTTCTTCAGAGATGGCTGGGGAGACCCGGACAGAAGGAGTCGCCCGACAAAGTTCGTCGTCACGCCCATGTCTGCGTCACTGGCTTCCATTCGCTACGTTCAGAACTTGGTCAAGTCCAAAGTTCCTCTGCCAGCGATATACGCCAATATGGAGCCGTTGCAAGGGCTGAGGGGATATGTATCGGTGGAGACAAACGGTTCCCCAGCGTCAACGAATTCAAATGAACTGGTTCCAGTGCAAGATGAAGCACTGGAAGCCGAACAACTGGAGGTTCAAAACGTAAACGTCTCAGCGGAAGTATCGGAATCAGAATTGGACCTAATTGAGGCCGCCTTCTTCGCTGGAATGCTTGACGAGTTTCTTCTACCGCCCGAGTTCTATTTCGACATTCTTCGGAAGGTGGAGGCTGGAAAGCGCTTGACCAATGAGGAGTCACAAGCAATGGACGATTTTGTGGAAATCTACAGGCTCCAGAACAAATACTTGCAATTCTAAAAGCGCCCTCCTCGACAAAATAGGTTCCGAATCCAATACGATCTTCACTTTTTTTTCCTGGAAGCGATTCGGTTTTTTGGTTAGCTTAACTATGAATTTTGAAAAACAACTTTGGTGCTATTAATTAACTTTTTAGTCGTTTGTAATTATGTCGTTTATTTTTGTACATCGAAATCAGTTGTTTTAGCTAAACTATTCACTTTACTATTTTTGTACGCGTCGACTTTAATGAATTTTTCGTTGTCAGTACTTTTCTTTTTTACTATGTATCCGTAGCCTCTAATTAAATCGTGGCAATTTTAGTTTTGACATTTTTTTTTTTGAAAAACGTAGCGACCTTGTATTGTAATTGGTTCAAGCATTGTAGTAATTATCGTTGATATTTAGACATTTTTTTTTATGAATTTAGTACCTTTAAAAGTAACATAATTAAAATTAAAAAATGAACTGAGGTTTACGCAATTTTGTCCTATTTTATTCAGCCTAAGATGAAAACAAGGAATTGGAGCATTTTATTGAGCTTAATTTACCTAGTACTAAGATCTTTTAGTGTATGTTAAGTAGTAAAATTGAACTGATGAGTTAATTGAAGGTAATTGAAAAGCATGATTGCAAGTTTGGTTTGTGGTAAATCTTGATTCGTTCGTTACACGCCGCCGTCTAGGTAAATTCAGTTTAGTAGGTCATCCAGCGACAGTATGAAGTGTTTAGTGATTCTTGTCATCGCTGCAGTATTCAGCGTCGCTGTAGAAGGCCGACGGAAACGGGTAACTTAAAACGTTTAAAAAGTTGGATTAAACTCGAATTGTATGCGCATGTCCACTTTTACAGACACGCTATATTAAGACTTGGGAACGCTGCTTAACGATTTACGACGTTCGAGATTTCAATGAGATCCATGACATCCAAATACGGTACATTCCGTGTCAGGGTGGAGGACGATGTCGCCAGTACGACGTAACCACGAAGCGCTGTTTTCCACCCGGAGTATTAACGCTCAAGAAGAAGCTCATCAAGTTTCAAGATTTTAATTATGCAGCACCCGCTGTGCTGTCAAGCGGAATTGAATATGCAGATGTCGCCCCGGCGACATTCGACTTTAGCTCATTGGGTGTGGCGGCGACGTCCGAAATGGTCGCCCCTGAGGACAGTCAAAGTCATCGAAAGCATCGAAAATGGAAACAAAAGGATCGAAAAAACACTGAACCAGCACAAATTGAAATATCGAATGGTCCATCGCATCTGAAAGAATTTTGGTTGTACGGAGATCCGGATCCGAATTTCCATGTAAGAATTTTTAAATTCAGTTTTTAGAAAACGTTCAAACACGTTTTTAGAAAATATTCAAACACGTCTTCTAGAAAATGTTCAGACAAGATTTGTTTTCTATAGTTGGAACTAACAAGATAGCCGTGTTCTGGAATCGTAGAATTGTTTTTCGTCGTGATCCTACAGCGTACACTGCACTGAATTAGCGAATGTGTTTTCGCAAAGCGATTTAAACTCAACAATATGTTTTTAGTTAATTAAAAACGTTTTTTTAAGTCAATTTATTTATTGTCGATTTTCACTTAATTTAGGATTCTGAAGACATTTTTAATAATTAAGTGTCGTCAAGTTGCTCCATTCTAGAGATACTGCTTTCAATTACATAATTGAATTTGAGATCACTTTTCAAAAATGCTTCGAGACGTTAACCGCCGAACCCTCCTCCAGAACTTGCCGATGCAGACGCACTTGATTGGCTGAAACTTCCGCCCCGCCCACCACCGCTACTCGACTGAGCAGAGGCATTGCTGTTCGCGTTCGAGCCGCCGCCTAAGCCACCCTGCGATCCAGCACTGGCTGCTGCGTCAGCTTTGCTTTCAGAATTTCCTCCACCAAATCCTGGCCCACCGTATCCCGGCCGTCCAAATCCAGGGCCTCCTCCGCCAAATCCTGGGCCACCGCCACCATACCCTGGTCTACCTCCGAAACCTGGGCCACCAAATCCTGGTCCACCACCGTTTCCTGGTCCACCAAATCCTGGACCACCGCCATTTCCTGGTCCACCAAATCCTGGCCCACCCCCGAATCCAGGTCGACCGTACCCCCCACCGCCGCGGCCACCGTTACTCTGACTAGCCGCATTGGCATCCGCATTCGCACTGCTATCGCCTCCGCCGAATCCACCGCGTCCGCCGGGGTACCTTCCACCGCCATTGTCATAAAACCCGTCTCCTATGAGACACAAAAAAAAATTAAGGCTATTAATTAAAAAATTAGAAATTAATTATTTAACAATTTTAATTAATTTGAAGAAAAAAAACTGTAAGCCCTTTCTTTTTCTTAATTTTTTTTTTAACTTACCACCACCGTGGGGCGCAGCTTGTGAATTTATAATGAAAATTGCACCAATTGCTAAAAGTATTTTAGCGTCCATTGTAAATTATTTAACAAATTGAGTAAAAGATGCTTGTGAGTATTGTTCTTGGCGATTTGGCAGACTGGAGATGTGTGAATGATTTGGCACTGACAGTGATCTTGAGATTTTATATTTTTGCATTGCAGAGGTGACCATCATTACGTTTTTTTTTATTTCGATTCCCATGCACAATGCCTATGACGCTTTAGCCATCAACATAATTACGTTTTTGGCAGTAATGCAAAAAAAATGGCTCCATTTATCATTTAGCTCGAAACAAAAGGACTTTTTGCAAGTGAATTTATGACAAGTAGAAAATTATTATAATGATCTTATTTAGCCTATTCCCAGAAGAAACCCACTGTTCGCTCAACATTACGTCACACCGTTGAAGTTCTAAATAAACGGTGGCAAAAACTGTTGCAAAAAGTGTGAACAACGAAACGCGGCACGCGATTTGTCCTCCGGACATTTTGTATTTTCCAGTCTAATGATGTAGCTTTTTCTAAATCTTTACAATTCTCAAGAAGTTCAATTATGATGCATTTCATGCTACGCAGAAGTGCTTCAATATTGCGCTACGCAGAAGCGCTTCAAAATTAAAATAACTTTTGAAGCACTTCTTGAAATTGGAACAATTCTAGGAAGACGTATTAGGAAGTATTTCCGGAAGTACATTTTCCTAATTGTAAAGTCAAAGATAATACGTGAGAACAGTTAGCATTAATTAACTTTAATTAGGAAAGCCTCAGAATGACCTCGCAGCAGCCAGTTTCTTGACCTTCTGGCTCTGTGAATTTCATTAAAGAAAAATGAAGAGCTCAGAAGCAGATTTGATGAAATGATGACACTGATGTGAATGTGATGAAATGATGACAGTGATGTAATGATTAAACGATGAAAGCATCACACAAAATATTTGTTGATTTCTGGAAATCGCTGTTCTAAATTTGGTCAGTTTTGTTAATGACATCTGCTTACCTGAGAAAATTGAAAGATGGGAATTTCTGGAGAACCTGGAAATAATTTAAAGGGAGATTACTCCCTTTGTAATTAAATCATCATTAACGGGTGATTTACAAATTACAAATGGCTATATTTCTTAAGTAAGACGCGACGTTAAGTTACATTTAGTATCAAACAGGCCTTCGTCCTCTTTCAAAATTTTAGTCAACAAAGTTTTGAAATTTCAGCCAACTAACTTTTGTTCGAAATTTCAGCCAATTTGTTTTGTTTTTCAATTTCTGTTAACTAACGTGTAGGAAGTATGCGGTGTATATTGATTGGTTTTGGCCTCTGCGTCCTCATTTCTTCAGTATACTCTACACCAATTGGAGCAACGGTAAGATTTGAATATCAACAATTAGTTTACAGAAATAAAAATAAAAAATTCCTAAGATTTTTTAAGTTTTCTTGAGCTTCCTGTAGAACGAAATCATATTGATTTTTTTTTCTTAGTTGCCAAAATCCAATTTGTACTCTCTTGAAAATGGTAACCTGAAAGCTGGCTACAGCATCACGGGCAACAACAATGACGCCAAGACTACAAAGGGCGGAGGCGGAGTAGCGCTGAACACAAATTACGCTGCATCTGTTTCGATCGGCAAAAAGGCCAACGGTGCTTCCAATACGCAAACCTCATCCACCACTGGAATTAACGCTGCAGTGCAGCTTCCAGTGGCCGACCAAAAATTGCTTGGTCAGCTTGGAAAGAAGGGCCATGTATAAAGTATTTTAAAATTATGAACAACACTGTAAAACCTTATTTTAAAAAGCATACCAATCTGTTTCAATTAAATATACAAAAAAAATCCAATGTCAAATAATCCAATCAAATTCAATCGTAAATCTAATGCATAATATCTTCACAAAAGCCAATTTCAGATACTAGGTTTTGAAATGTTTAATAATGTTTTTATTGTGAAGAAAATATACTAACCTAAATACTAAAAAGAATTTTCTTTTGAACATTTAAATTCCTTAATGCACTAATCTTGTATCGTTCTCCTGTAAATGGAGTTACTGAGAGTATGGCACAAGTAAAAGGAACCACTAAAAATCATTCATTGGCTACTATTATTGCACTAAAAAACTAATCTAACACGTTAGGTAATACTAAAAGTTTGAAGGATGAGCAAAAAAAAAGTTAATGTGCAAATGAACGCTACCCTTTCAATCACTCATGTCAACTCACAATGGATTTAAGCAAATCTGAATACGATTGTCGCCTCTAGCACTTTTGCAAATCTGATCAATCTGCCAATGATAGCAGAACGATTTTAAACCTTTTTTAACCATCAAATTGACACCTCTTCTCGTTCCCAGAGTGGTGGACTCGTGGGTCATGACAATTCACCAATAGGAGCATTCTCGAGCCAGAGGTGATGGATGAAGTTGAACAAATCGTCACTGACGGAGACCTTGACGAAAAACAAAAACAAAGAGCATAAATAACTAAAAACAACAAAGATGACTACTATTAAATCCTGTATTCGTGCAGATAAATGTTACCTTGTAGGGCGTTGGGTTCAAGTTCCGTTTGTAGTCTTGCCTGAGTGAAGCCACGGAGGTAAGGGCATGTTGCCTGATTTCTGTCAATGACGGAAGCGGTATTGAAATTTTCCCTTCGGTCCAGTAAAGTTGGTACAAGGGACGAACGGCGTGGGGATCCGCCCACCCACGCTTTGCCTCATGAAAGGGATGGCGGCAGAGGACGCGCTTGCTTGGAGAGGGCGGAGATTCTCCAGGTCGAACCATAAGGTCCACAATAGGATGACCTTCCTTGAACAATCTAAAAAAAAACACATTTTTTTTGTATTAGGAAAAAAAAACTTTTACTTTTTGTTGTTTCTATATTTTTTTTTTTTGGTATTTATGCGCATCGCATTAGTTTTGGTTTGATTAGACTTAACTCACCGGTAAGCATCCTTTTTCCCTGGAAGTGTCACCTTGTCCACATCTTCACTTAATTTAATCTTTGGATTTCCGTTGATTTCAACCAATTTGTATACACAGCCGAGTGCCGGTTGGCGCTGGCAAGTGACAAGGTGCGTTCCAATTCCAAAACAATTGATTTGATGCCCTTGCTCATTGAGAGACCAAATCGTTTCTTCGTTAATATCATTTGAAGCTACAATACTAAAGTCTCGAAAATAGGGGACATTGTACCTGCAACAATAGTAAAAATGTGTCAGAAACTATGAAAAAATAAAAATGTACAATTTGGACAACTTACTTTTCTGCGACCAATCCAAAAGTTCGTCTAGCGAGGTTTGAAAGATATGCCAAGTCTCCGCTATCGATTCTGATTCCCTTTGCCTTATACTTCAATTCGTCTAAGGCCAGGGCAACTGCCAGGAAATTCAACAGTCCGCTTCTGAAATTATAGAAGAAAAAATCCAGTGTACACCAATTGTAAGTGGAGTGTTGACCCAAATCCAAAGCGTTCCGCTTCCGAGGCAAACAGAACATTTGAAGCACAAGCAAATTCGGAAGTCGACTAAACACAAACTGCGTAAACATTGTTTGTTGCTATTTAAGGACATGAACGAAACGAGAGTTCGGACTAAACAAGTCATGCAAGGCGGGCACACTAATTTCTACCTCACTGTATCGTACGTGTCGACCAGGGCCAAGAAACCGTTGGGAAAGGCAATAGCGTAGGATGCAAACGCTGCTAGTTCTCCAGCCGAAGACTCATCCTCAATTAGCTTTAAAAGGGGAGAAATCTTTTTCTTCCAATCACGACAGAGCTGAATAAAGTCACGAACATCAGCAGGGTCTTCACTGTGAGCCAGCGTCTGTACCCCAAACGGTAAATTACAAACCAGTTTAATAATTTTTCAAAATTGAAATTTCAAAAATTAATTGTAAGAAATAAAATTTCGAAAAGGTATAACATTACCCTAGACTGCAAGCCGTCCAGGTCAGAGAAGCTGGAGACATAGGCATGCGCATGCGTACCTTTGACTGGGATACCATATAATTTTCCAGCTAATACATTACTAGTTCCATCAAAGCCGCCTACGGATTTTTAAATTCAAATCACAATTTTTTCAACATTTGATTGACACTCATCTTTTTTTTAATTACTAGTAATCATTACCCATATAAGCGTATTTGGAGGCAGATAAGCCACCGTCCGGCCCCTGTGCTCGACGGAGTCCAAATTCAAGTAATTCTATATTCGGGCCACTAGCAAGACGGTAGCGCGTCGCATTTGTGGCTACAAGACTTGCGTAATTTACTAGCGTAAGAAGGGTGGTTTCAAGAAGTTGGGCGACAATCAGAGGTCCTTCGATCCTTAGAAGCGGAACGCGTGGAAAAACAACTGAGCCCTCATCAATTGCATAAACCTTTATATCGTCTGCGGTCAAGTCCGACAAATACTCAAAAAATTGAGGATCAGCAGTTGGCAGAGTAGCCTTCAAGTACAAGATATCTAAAACGAAAAGACACGGTCGTTATCAATCTGTGCTAAAACTCATCAGCTTTTTTTTTTGTACGTACCACTAGCAGAGTAATGAAAATTTTCCAGAAATTTTAAGCACTCCTCCAAACCGCCGAAAATAGTGAATTCTCCGCCAAATGGATTTTTCCGGAAAAACAGATCAAATACTGCCGTGTCCTTAATTTTCTCTGCTTTCCAGTACGCATAGGCCATAGTGATTTGATACAAATCTAAGAACGTCGAAAATTTATATATAAAAAATACTAATCTTTTACACTTTACATTTTCATCAAAGCAAAGCTTGGTTACCTGTAAGAAGAGGTTGGATAACTCCATTTTGCCTGTAACTGTGACTTCCATGCCTCCTGGCTCCTCCTCCGCCGTTGGCAAATCCTTCCGCCATTTCGTCTTACCCAGGCTGAAAAACATCAAAAAAATGTAAAACATGGAAAACAATGTTCACTTCGAATTATGTTAACAATTCCAAAGCGTCTCAAGCGACTAACTTTTAGCTCACCAGTAGCAGTGGTGTCGGCTTACAATTAAAGCTTAAATTATACACTTTGTACGTGTACTGTTGTACTTTTTTTCAAATTTTAATCTAATTCCTTTTTTGGTTTTATCAAATCTGGGTCATTCAGTTGGCTCATGAATTGATATGAAACAAGAATTGTAGACGGGCTAGCTTTATATAGAGCCTTCCGGAGAAAGTCCGTGGAAGGACACCTAGAAATTAGTTGAACTTCCTCAAAGTCAAAGTGTAGCTTTCGTGTTCAGAACAGTTTTTGGGACTGGAACAGAGTGACACGAGCGATCAGAGAAATTTGGGCTATTTGAATCAATTCTAATCATTTCTCTAGCTAGATCCTTCTAAACCCTAGGATCTGTCCCATTCCAATTTCTGTCACTCAATCATTTCAGATTCAGCACTTTGTCATTTTGACTTTCACCACAAGGGCAAAGAGGACTTACCAAATAAAAGGCAAATAGAAACACAAACTCGTTGAAGGAAATGATTTTTAGTAATTTAACAATAGGAGAGACTGGAGCCAACTGGCTCAAAGAAATTGTGGAAAATGTAAAAAAATTAAGCGAGCTTAAAAAGGAACTGCGGTATACAACTTGTGGGACAGAAATACTAGAATACAAATATAATTTAAACGTTATGCTTCTAAATCCGAATCATGCAAAATTGAAGGACAAAATGTTAAGAGGAAGAGGAAAGCTACAGAATGAATCGTGCCCCAGAATAATGAAACATTTGTAGGAGCGCAGCAGACAGTCTGCGTCAATATTATACGTAGCAACTTATGATATCACTGGTATTTTTTTCAAATCGGCATAAAATTTTGCCTCCGATGGGGCAAGTCATATAGTAAATATATGAAATAGGATAACTTTTGTTTATCCAACCCTCTTGCAGGCATGTCTCGGGGCAAGTAGCTTAAGGTCAACAGAGTTGTTGAAGCGGACATAATTTTATCACTTGGTTGGTTAAGATAAGACAGAGAGCTAAAGTCGACCTAATTGAGTCCAACACGATTATACCAATCAGAGGCAACTTTGGAATTGGAATGAAAGATAAATATTACAGAGTCTGAATGTCACTCAATGAAATTCTAATCTAGCTAAAGAATTAAGATTTGTTAGTACGAAAATGAGCATGGAATTTTTTTTACAGAGTAATTTGTTTACAGAACCTCTTACAGTTCTCCATCTAAGAATGATGAGCGAGCATGGATATAAAAATGCTGACAAAGCTGTTCTCATTTGGATCGGATATCGGATCTGTTTTCATTTAGTGAAGATAGGGGAGGAGAAACCGTATTTAAAAAAATCAATTTAAAATGCACATAAAAGTACAGCTACTCAATTACTACAATTAATAGCCATTCGACTAGGCCACTGGCAATACAAAATACAATTCTTGTAAACGTATATAAGTACAGTTTACCATTTAAATTATTATATCGATATTATAGGGTATGCCAGTAATTTTTACGAGAAGAGTTACGCAAATTAAGATGGAAAATTACCTTATTTTCTTACAGAAACGCCTAGAATTGACCTTTTGTTTCTTCTTCGTTTCATTTTCTCACATCATACACTTATGTAAAGCATTCTTCCTGAAACCAAAAATTGAGTGGTTATTTATAGAATTTGGTTAAATTTCTCAAGATTTTGAAGACCAATTCCGTGATTAATCGAACAATCAAATAAAAAAAAACATTTAGCACTTTACCTTGTTGACCTTTGACATTATGATGGCCAGAATTGGCAATTGAACTATCACAACAATTTCACCATCAATTGCTGCCAATCCCTCCCGAGAATACAGCTTACGTTAATCAATTAATCTTATTTTAATAAGTTAATGTAAACTTTTTTTCTAAAAAAAAAAAAGGACGTTTTTAATGATCAAAATTAGAAAAACTTCAAAATCAAAATCTGTTTTCTATTTTCTGTTGATGGCAATATTTCCCGCGCTATCATTTTCAAAATGAAATGAATGAAAACCCTTTGCACTTTGCTTAAGTGCCTCTTTCCAACATTTCAATCATTCTTCATTTCATCTCTCTTCGTTTGTTTGTGTTGTGTATTTAACTTAATTCTCGTGCATTGAAGTAATTAAAGAAATAGACTTTACTATTCATTAATTAAACTTCCGCAATGTTGGATACCGGTCGGTTTTCCTAATCACGACAACTAATTCCGTAAGCCCAAACTTGCTAAAACTTCTGATTAATCAATGATCCGGCAATCCGGCTAAAAGTTAAATTACACATCTAACGTTTATTAAATTTCAGAATTCCAAGATGGAAAATCAAATGATTAGTATAAAAATCGAAGGTGAGGATGAGCAAGTACTTCAATTTAGTATTCCAGAAGGAGATGCCTTCGGCTCGTCAGTCAATGGATTCCTGGGTGACGAACATCATCAGTTTGCCGGGACGGAGGAGATTGCATCTCTCCTCGGTAACCCTTCCTCCGAATCGCTGACAATGTACAAATGTGAGCCAATGGAACAAGATGACGACATAGGTCAGACCATAACACTGACAGCAGCTGAAGGTTCTCACTTGGACGGTCACAGTGGTAGTGGCGGTGTACTACTTGGCCAAGTGCTCACAACTGCTTCCCGCCCTGGATCAACACCAAATCCTCCAATGGAAGACAATGGTGATAGTTCCTCCTCTTCGTCAAATAGCGATGACGATGACGATAACTCCTCGGCGAGTGACGGTGACAACGATTCGTCTGCTGAAGAAGAATGCAGAAATGGAGTAGCTGACTCGGAATGCTCAAGAGAGTTGAGTCCTCGGCAGAATCAGCGAGATGTACGAGATGATGGAAACGAGAAAATAATACAACAGTTCAATCGGCGGAAGCGATTCAAATCAAAGTCTGAGTTGACCAAAATTGGGATTAAAGTTGAAGAAGCGGAAGCGGAGAAGACGCTGGAACATTTTGTACAAGATAACATTGAAGAATACCTTACGCGACATGGGTTTCGAGATGTACTTGTTCTTTATATTCTAAGATTGTCGTGGTATCACTTTTAATTGGTACATTTTGTAAAGGCTAAGACTGTCCCAACGACTGTTCCAAAGGGAATTTTTGCAAGTATTATTCTGCCTGAAGCTGCTCGATCCAATACGATTGCGTATGGTCCAAATTACGATGCTCATGAAGTTCTAGAAGAAATTGAGGGGTAATTCTAGGAAACAAGCAGCTAAAAGTCAGCTAATTTTCTGAACTATAATCAAGTCTGTATAACTTATATCCTTTTTAATTCTGTAGGTTTTGGGAGTTTTACGTAAATCAAAAGGAAAAATTTCCTCAACATTCGACAGAGTTGAAACCAGTACTAACACCCATGCTCCTGCATTTTTTCAACGATTGTTCCAGCAAAGGGATTTTCAAAATCGCAACAAAATTATACACTACGTTCGCTAAAAGGTTTTACCAGGAGGATAGATCTCAAGATGCGCTTAATATTCTCACAAATCTCTCAGGCATAATCAATACCGGAACATTTATGGTAAGCAATGTTGAAATGAAAAAAAAATGTAAATGTTATATGAAGCTCTAAAAATACTATTTCAGTCAAGCGAATTTCTCCAAACCATTCGACAGCGCGAGCATTGTTTTCTCTTCAGCGAATCTCTCTTTCAGAAGTTGAAGCGATTTTTAGTTCAACGCCAGTCTCCTGTTCTAACGCATCTGTTCACAAGCAAATTTGTTGTTCAAATAAGAGAAACTGCCGATGTAATCGAATCTCTACTTGAAGGACCTCCATCTGCATTAGACGCAATTACCAAAGAAATTGAACAAGAAGCCTCGTCAATTATCACCAAAAACTCTGTCGCCTACTCTTCTTTCCCAGAAAAACAAAATCGAACGAAATCTTTACCAACACCACCACAATCGTGCAGTGGATTTCTATTTGACAAAGCAGAAGCCGCGAAACGATCTCAAAAGACTGGGAATGTAAATGAAAGCACTCGTATTTCCTCCACGAGAAAAGCAATTTATCGACTAAGAAATAGTGTCGAAGCGAACATTCCATCGATACAACTCCAAACACTCAGCGGAAGGTACTCAATTTCATATAGCAAAACTTAACATAACTTCTCTAAATGTTTTTGAATAATCTAGGCCAATTTGTGCTGCAATTTCGGCACAAGGGACTATGTTTGCTTTTGGAATGCCTACATCTGCAATCAACGTCTGCTTCTCTACTCCAAGAGATTTACAACGATTCAACATGGAAAAGAAGCTCGAATGTGATTATTTGAATGTTGGTGGAAATCAGCGAAAACGAAGTTTCAACGGAGCAGCATGTTTCTCCAACGCATCACCTAGAAGCAGTTTTTCAGTGGTTGACTCAGATGAAGAAGTTGAAAATGAAGTGAAGATGATCAACTCAATGTTTGGTCATGAAGGAGCTGTTTATGACTTAAAATTCCATCCGAAAACACGCCTCCTATTTTCAGTTGGACATGACTCGACTCTGAGAGCTTGGGATCTCAGTACGATGACGTGTCGTTGTGTATACAGGTAAAAACAATACTGGTACAAATACTGGCGCTGGCGCAAGTATCAATCAAACCTAAAATCATTAAACTGTCAAATTGTCAGGGGCCATACCTCACCAATTTGGTGCATGGACATTACAGACACGGGTCACATGATTGTGACCGGCTCCATGGACACAACAGCTAGAATTTGGCTGCCCGAGAAGACTGAATTTGTTCGTTTACTTGCTGGACATTACTTCGATGTGGATGTAAGAGTAATGGCAACTTTCAAGCAACGTAAACCCCATTCAACTTCAATTTTCGAATTGTAAAATTTTAGTGCGTCAAATTCCATCCGAATGAAGCTTATGTAGCTACTGGATCGGTTGATAAATCAGTACGTCTATGGGCTGTTGCAGATGGAAATTTGGTTCGTGTATTTACCGGTTCGACTAGCGGACTCTCTGCCATTGCATTCCATGATAGTGGAAAATATATCATCGGCGGATGTAATTCAACAATCGTTTAATTGGCGAATTTTTAATTGTTTTATCTCCTGATTTTTTTTTGTTTAGGCGAGGACTCTTTTATAAGGATTTGGGACATAGCTGAAGGTGAAACACTGGCAGAGCTCCCGAGTCCACTGGGTTCAGCGTCATCCTGCCGTCGTATAGCGCTGTGTCAAAACATGTTGGCAGCTGGATTTGAGGATAACACGGTTCGAATTTGGAATCTCCGTGAACTCTTTGGTGGAAACAATCGCTTGAGTCTTGGTGCTTGTGAATCTTCGTCTTCTGACACAGATGAAGAAATTCTGTTAGAAACAAAGGCTGTTAAGATGGAGTCGCATCCACATGATATGAAACCCGGAACAAAAGAGGAAACTGATTCTGATAGTTGTAGCATTACAGAAGATGAGTTGGAACCGTTGGAAACAGGCCTCCCGAGTACTGCCGTTCGATTGCCTGCTCCAAAAATCGTAGCGTGCGACTCTTCTTCAATTTTATCGCTGTACTATCAGGATTTCGGGCATCTTTTTGTGCTGGGAAGTAAAATAGAAAGTAGTGACTTCAGTGCCCCTGGCGGTACTTCTCTAGAGAATGAACATACTGGTAGTTCAAAATCTACGAATACTCTGCCTCCTCCAATTGAGCAAGAAGCGGAGCCAGGGGTAGCTTACCTGCCAGAATCAATGCGTCCAGCGCTAATTGCCGCTGGAATCAATCGCTGGCCAATTCCAGTTGAAAGACTGACGAGTAGTGACGATGAGGAGGAGCCATTAGATGGCGCAGCAGCCACGAGAGCTAAATAAGCTATTTAGTCAATTCTACAAGCTAATAATTTGTGACTTCGTCGTTAAAACTGACTTTGTTTTCCTACCCGGTAGTCAATTAATTATTGAGATTAAAACATGATGTAAGCTATTTATAATATAATTTGACTGGTAGATCCGTAGCAACCCCCTATCGCTCTAAAGTTAGTTGATAACAAATTTTTTAAGTAGTAAAAGACCATGAATGAAATAAAAGCTACTATCTGTTCTCTCATAATTTTGAAAGCAGATTATCATGTTTTTGTAATGCATTGATGACACGTTACCGTAAACCTGCATAACACTTTTTGTAACCGTACGTGATGAGTTGTAGCATGGGGAACGTGTCCGGTCGAAATTCGTCACCGTCGCGCATGCTCCAGACGCCGTTCCCCGAGGCCTGGAAACCCTTGAAGTCTCCACCGCCCTCTGCCGTTCAAGCCTTTCCGAGGATCGACAGTATCCGGTCATACCTCGAAGGACACGGCTACAAGTTGGGGGAAGGTCTGGGGGAGGGGTCATACTCTAAGGTCAAGGCCTGCACTCGCTACTCAAGCGTCGATGGCAAGTTCATGTACAAGCTCGCCTGCAAGGTCAATAGCTCAACTTTTTTTTCAAAGAAAACTTTTTTTTTAAATTTGGCTAATATGACTTTGTTTTCAAAATTTTAGATTATTGACAAGTGTCGAGCGTCGGATGACTTTGTGACGAAGTTCCTTCCGAGAGAGCTGAAAATTGTCCGTGAACTGAACCACCCCAATATTGTCCGAGTATGGGACATTGTCCAGCTCAGGGACTACGTCTACATTTTCATGGACTTTTGTCATGGTGGAGACATGCTGGAGTATGTCAAGGCCAAAGGGCTCATTTCCGAGAGTCGGAGTCGCCACTACTTCAAGTACTGTTCCAGTACTTTTTTGTGTCTTCAAGCACATGCTGTTCAGTAGTGGTTCTGTTTCCAGGCAAATTGTTTCCGCGGTACGCTACTTGCATAGCCTGGACATTGCTCACCGTGACCTCAAATGTGAAAACGTCCTTTTGACCGGAAATGATCAAATCAAGATTTCTGATTTTGGATTCGCTCGCTACTGTCACAATGCCGAGGGGAAGAGGATCTTGTCCAATACATATTGTGGTTCGGCCGCTTACGCTGCTCCAGAAATTCTCCAGGTTTTTAGAAAATTCCAGTGAAAATTTTGGAATTAACGCTAATTGGTCTATTTTCTCTAGGGAACAGGGTATAACCCAAAGCTTTACGACTGCTGGAGCATTGGATGCGTCCTCTTCATCATGGTCACGGGGTGAGTTTCCAGGAATTTTCCAGGATCGCTGAATTTGTCTGCAATCTTGAATTTTGTCTGAAATTTTCATTTCGATTCCAGGCATATGCCGTTCGACGAATCTGACATCCCAAAGATGCTCAGGTATCAAATGGAACGGAAGTTGACCTTTCCAGCACATACTGAAGGGAAGCTGTCCGTAGCTGTCAAGCTTCTGATTCGGTAAGCGCAATTGACTAATTAAATTCATGGAAGCACTGGAACGCTGGAAGATTTAGCAGCTTATTTCAGGGAAAGTGAAAGTAGATCTTGTCAATATTTTCATTGTAGCCGCCTGCTGGAGCCCGACGTTACGCGACGGGGCAATATCGAAGTGGCAGCGAATCACGAATGGTCGCGTGCGCAGCAGTACCGTTCCTCCACTTCCTGCGATGGAGACGGAAGCGTTTTTGCAGCGCCTTCTTCCCGTACCGGAACTTTCGCTTACGAATCTGGAAGTTCATCGCCGCGTGGAAGTATAGGATCGGGAAACAGCGCTGATTCACGGGACGGCGACGATTCCGAAGCAACGAGCTCAAGTTCCGCGTCACCTCGACAGGGCAACTACGCTCGAGACACTGGAAACCATGTGCATCAGCGTCGTCGTCACATTGGGAGTCGAAATGGCCACAAGCCCGAGCAGTGTCGTACACCTCGCAGCGGCACTGCCAAAGTGAGCAGTATCCTCGATTCCTTGAGCGGAGAACCATCGGCTACTGCCAATAGAGTTATGGCCACGGTTTCACGCCGCCGCTAGCCTTCCAGCGATCTCCAGCTAATCCAAAACGCTCCAAATTGATCATTTTGTAATTGGAAATCTCATGGTTCGATTTTTTTGTTAATCGGAATCTTTTGTAATGACAATTACCATCCAGAACACTAAACAGCGCAAAATAAATAAACCCTTCACGCAAAATTATTATTACAAAAAAAAAGACACCGAGAGATCTTCCGAAGAGAAATGGAAGCTGATTTTCTTCTAGACTTTAATAAGTTAATTTTCACACTTAATATAATTATAATTGATAGTAATAATATTTTTCATTTGACAGTAATGCAATATCTGTGTTTAACATACTTAGAACCTCTCCCATTCCAGAGAATTCCTAAAGCCTTAAAGTAATTGCTTCAATTAGACTTGACACTGATGTGAGTTCTTTTTTTTTAGGTTGTTTAACACTAGGCCCGCATTCACATCCGTAACTTTCACTTTCATTCTGGGAATTAAGAGGATTTATTCTGATTGAACTAATTAACGTTAGAGAGGGGGACTGTGTCTCGTTCCACAAGGGAAAGAAGCCCTTAAGGTCTCCCTGACCTTTCGGCTACTCAAGGGTCACGGGGTCAAAACCCAGTAAAGGTTTTTTTTTTTATTCATTTCTTGTTCACAATTCTCACGAGTGTTCATTGGGAAGTAAATACTTTTTACTTTCTTCGCAATTCCCAGCATCAGCTACTGCAGATTTTTACCAAAAACGTTTTTTATTTTGTTTATTTCAAAACGAAATGCAGAGGAAAGTAAAAAGTTTGAGCCCCTTACTTCCCATCACAAGTGGAAACTGTGAATTCTCAAGAATGAAAAACGTTTGGTGGGGAGCGGCGGCGGGGTATAGGACGCCGTCGACTGGAAATGGATCCCAGTGGACTTCCATTGGCTACGTCGTCCCTTAAGGGCCCTTGGTCGACCCGGTTTAGGTACCTGAGTGGACCACCCGCGTGACAAGGTGACCTTTGGCGACCTCGTACTTTTGAAAATGCACTCCCTTGATAGATTATAATACCTTAGAACAGGTCAATTTGAAATGATAAAAACGGGAAAGGGGGTCGCCGTGTTGACATGGGGTCAATTTTTTAGCCTAGGCTGAGAATTGACGCTGTTCCCTGTCCCGGCGCGCTGGCAATGTTTCCCCCTGTCTTCTTGCCAGCAATTAAACTGCGGCATTTAACCAAATAATCCAAGGACTGAATTGTACGATTTCTTACAAGCTATCTAAAAGCAGTTTGTAGAAGAGTTATAACTCGTAAAAAGGTAACAGAAAGTTAAAAGGACGGGTTAATGAATTTTAGTAAATTCAAAAACCTGCCTCACCACTAAATAACTAATTTTAAGGAAAGAGGAATATTTTGGGGGTAGCAGGGATTAATAATAAATTAATTGGCAATAAGAATAAAATTCTTTTTTTGATTTGTAAGCGATAATAATAAGAATAATAACATTTAAAGTTAAATAATTAATGATCATCAAAACCCAACTTGTCAAAGACTTTTGATTAGTTTCTGTAATCCTGGCTTTACGAGTTTTGAGGAAGGCCAAAAACAGCGTCTAACCAACACTCAAGTTAGGATTGAATAAAAATATTAATTGACCCAGTTAATACTGAAAATTTTTAACGTTTTCTTTCTTTCTCTATTTTGGCATCTGAATATTTTTTTTTGTCAAAACTTTGCCCAAGCCCAGCTCCTCTGTTAAGGTTTACATAAGCTTAGCAATTTAGGCAAAGAAAATTGTCTTTTAAAGTTGTTTTTAGATTTGAAGGAGGACTAGAGCATTAGACTAGGGTATCGGGCAGAGGGTGCAAAAAGTGCTTCAAAAGATTTCGATTTCTGTGGACTGAAGTTAAAATGAACTGTTTGTTATTTTAAGTAAGCGTTGTAAAGTTAAGACGAGGTCAAAGGTATAAGTATACTTGAGAAGATGTCCTTGAATTTTTACCCATGGAATGATGCTAATAATATTTTAAACCCTGCAGTGCGCGCTGACTACGCTCTTTGCACCAAAAAAAAACGCAATGGCTTCCCGTCTTTGAGTTGACTTTTCGAGGATAAAGTAAAATACTAAGAAGCCCCATGACTAGAAGTGAAGAGATATTCTGTGAATTGACTGACGTTGTATCCTAAAAACTAAAAAGTACCAGCATTTTGTGATTTTAAAACCGAGAGGTGCTAGTGCTCATGCGTAAGGCCTGAAGACCGTAGCCATTGTTCTTTAGCAGTAAGAAGAAAAGATGTTTTAAAGATGCGAGATAAATCGACGTCGACTTGAGGTGTCGCTTACTCGTCCGTTGACTGTTGATGGGAGGCGGAAGTGGAGGGTGGCGTCGGGGAGGGACATGAGGCTATCAACGGCGACATTACGGCTTCCGTATTGCGACGCTTCATCTTCGTTTTCTTCAACATTGTCGCCCGAAGGGCAGATTTTAACACCACAACATCACATGGAGTTTGCACCTAGTATTTGTATTCAGCATCATTTTAGACGATTCAACAACATCTCGCTAAATGTAAGATTGAGTAACTGATCCTTACCCAGGGTTCTCCGTCCACTTGCACAGGCATGTCAGTGTTGATTCTAATTTTAATATGACCGCCTTGGGCTATTCGGATAGCCGTCCTGAGTCCGGACTGAATTTGGCCCAAATGGACCACGCCAGTGACTCCAACAACTTCCAGCATCCCGTCCCAGTGATTGGGTTTGGAGAACTGATCCTCGCGTTCTGGACCCCAAGGATTGGCACCTGAGCCCCAACTATACCAAATCATAATTTTTTTAAACCAATATTTATTTCAGTCGAAATTCAATTAACCGTTTCAACGCCATTTTCACAAATTTTGGTGTTTTGATTTGATAAGATCGTCAGATTGCTTTTGAGATAAAAACTTTGTCTTTGTAGATGGAGGATTTGATTTGCGTTGAAAGATTAATAAAGTTGCCATTTTTCTCACCTGAGAATGTTGAGAATAATAATTCCTTCGACCGATGGAAGCTCAATGTGCTTTCCGTCCACTTCAACTCGAATCTCTTTATGGAGATCCTTGCACATTTTCCTTGAGACCATTTTCCTGAGACCCATTTTAACGTAAACGCCTTTATTGTGAAGGCGAGAGTTGAACTTGTTAGGATTCTCTTCTCGAGCATTGTGAAAGTCGAGGCAGAGATCAGCGTCAATCCCAATTCCAAAGTAATTGTTCATAACGTATATGGCCGTGTTGTCTTCACTTTGTGAATTTGATACGATTTGCACTGAATATTGATGAACGAAACGTTAAGAGTGCAGGAATGAATATAATTATTTTACATCAACCCAAGACTTACATGCTTGATTCACGACAACTTTCTCCTCTGCCTTCTCATCTGGATGAAAAACAACGGTCCAGCGATCAAGGCGAATTTCTTCAGCGTCAATAACATCCTTGAGTAGGGTCATTGCATCTTCGCCGCCTGTATAACCCGAACCCCAACGAAGGACTCGGGCTAAATCGTTTCCAGTACCCAAGGGGATGATGGCACATGGGGGGCTCGAGCACTGCGAGTCTTGGCCAACGTTGTCCAAGCATTGTAGAACCCATCCTATCGTTCCGTCACCCCCGCATACCAAAATTCTGTAATTTTCTATGTGACGAAACACGTAGAGACCTGTAATTCCGAAAATATCGTTCTTACTATCTTGTCGACTTTAAGCTGAAAAAGTCGAAATTCAGTTTCGGAGTTGGCGTGTAATTTGTTTAATGTTTTGCGTATCTCCAACTTGTTTCGCGTTTGGAATTCGAAATCTCTAGTTATTTATCTAGGAACAATTTATCTAATAAATACGTAATTTCTCATGTTGTCTTACCCGGAAGAGGACCACCGTTATCCAGATCAAAGACCTGGTATGGATTGAGTAGCTTCCTGAACGCTGTGACCAATTCCAGCCCTTGGCAGCCTCCAGATTTGACGTTGACAAATATAAGGAGTGGCGTGACACCTTGCGGAATCAGTGTGGGAGCCAGGCTTGGAAGGAGCATCACGAGAAGGTTCTTTTCATCTTGGTTGGAGGCAGACTCTCGGAGGATGTAAAATGCTCTTACAGCCGAATTGGCATCTTCATACTGTATCACTAGACTTCCGTACTCGTAGTAAATAGGTCCAATGGAGCTGAACCGATTCTCCTCTCCGAGGTTATCCATCAGGCATTTTTCATACTGCCGCTGACTCAGGTTCGGTGGAAGGTTGCCCACAAAGAGAGCTACGGTGGGTCCATGCGGATCTTCGGCCAATTGCATATGGAATCGGACATTCTCCATCTGCCGCACAGAATCTTTAGCGTGCTCCTTTAGCATCAGCCAAGGCCTTTCCTCCAAGTCCAATACTCGCTCAGTAACGCCCCCTGATTTTGTAAATGTAAGGAACAATTTTATATTGTGCTTTTTAGACAAATGTTGAAAGTCATGAATTCTCTTACCTTTATCTAAAACTAGTTTAAGCATTCGATAGGAGAGTTTTGAACCAGGGTCGAGTCCAAACTGATCCAAGGCTGCACCAATCACATCAGAGACTGTGGTTGCGTCGGTCACCGGGATGGTAGCTACACTTTGGGCTGTTTTTAGTCTTCCGGAATAAACTAATACTTCTCCAGTACATCTTTCCTCCTCGCTGCAAAATAACTCGGTTTCGTTTAATTGTTTTAAAATGAACAGCAACATCCTTAACATTGAGTAAATTGACGCCCTATTTACCGAAAGCGAAGAAATACGGCCGGTCTCTTTCCTTCTTTCCGTTTGAGGTTACCGACGGGATTTGGATCTGTAACTTTTGCCTCATCGTCGTAGGCATCCGTCAGGTAGTAATTAATCGTTGGTTTAGTGATGTGAAATGCTTTGAGGGCAGTGGCAAGGACCTGATCTGTGTTTGCACTCCGAGACATGTGAATAACTCTAAACTGCCGTCTTCGAACACCATGATTCCCATCATAAACTTTGATAGTGTCCTCGTCCTTCTCCTTTCCTTCCTTGTCACCACGGTCATGACTTTTGCTTGACCCGCCGCTGACAGCGGCCGAGCTTGGTGCAGAAGAACAGGCCCCACCGAAGGAGTCACTCTCAGAATCCCCTCGATTTGTCAAAGGCTTTGTGTCACGGTCGCCACTACTGAACTCCTCCGATATACTTCGAGCTAAAGGAAAAGCCAGACAGTAAATGAGTTATATTTACAATTAATGAGGTTAATTGTTAATTGAAAAGGGTGGGAATCTGACAAGGCATAAAGAAGCAACAGAAAAATCTATGCATCTCACCTTTGACCTTATAACGAAAGAATTTTCGTCTCTTTTTCCTTTTTTCGTGCAAATGGGTCTTCAAGCATTCTATCGCGACAAAAAGCAAAAAGAACAAAATCAACAAATGAAAATGGACGAAACATTTGTGTCTATTTCAAGGAATGTGAATGATCATGCATGAACAAATCGCAAACTCGGATGCAGTTTGTTTAAGCCATGAATATTTCCAAAATGCAACAAGGAGCTACAGGGGAATTGGTATTGGTAAAATGTAGTAGAAACTTACGACAAGCAAATTCTCTGGCAAGAACGTCTTTTGACTTGAGATTCTTGGAAGAGACGCCAATGATTGTTTCCATCGGGACTTCGGTCCTTGGAATTGACACTGCATGAGGTGGAAGGAAAATGTTTTCGAAAATTCCAAAGTTGCATTCTGGACTCATCGATTTATGACAAGTGGCATGAGCAGTAATTCCGCACCATTCACAACTGGAAGTTAGAGAAATTGAGGTTTTAGAATATAAAGTACAGTAAAGTAAGTTTTTAGTTTTATTTTAAGTTCATAAACTTACCGGTAGCCAGTAAGACACACGTCGGAGTAACAGGATTTCTTACATACGGCACATTTAGAGTTAGAGGCCAAGTTTCCTTCTCTCCAATGATGTAAATGTCGCACGGACGATAATTCTCGGCCAGGGAAATATGTGGCACATTCTTTACAATGCGGCACTGACAACTCAACACAGTCGGCATGAACAAAGTACTCACAGACTGTAAAAAAAAATTAATATTTTAAAAACATATTTATTAGAATATTTTTATCTTTTTTTTTCTAACAAAATTTTGGTGATACAAATCAAACTTACTTTCGCATCGGACAGCCCAATGGTCATCCAGACGCTTTCGACATACTTGACAAAATTTCTTTTTGAAATGGCCAGGTTCAGACCAACAATGAGCCACCGGGGTCTACATTTCAATGAAAGCAAAATCGATAGTTTTATAATGTAAAAGAACAGCAGATCTTAAATTAGAATTACAATTAGATCAGCAAATTAAAAAATAAAGGAGAAGAGGATTCGTACCTTGACGTATGAGACTGCGACAGTTGAACAAGGAGACAAAACAAATTTGATACAACGGTCGTGTACTACAAAGTTGCATACTGTAAACCACAAAAAAATTGAATTTTAGAAGACTGATTATATTTCGCTTAGAAAGTTTCCTTGAAAATATTATTACCTTCGCAAATATTTCCTTGCTGAATGACTCCCCATATAAAATCAGTGCAACTATGTCAAAGAATAAGTAAATTGGATTGAAAAGGTGTCATTCGTTATTAGATTGAAGGTATTTGATTACCTATGACAATAAGTAGGCTTATGAAACGTCTTTTTCACAAAGAGGTGCCCAGCATGGTGTTGAGCCATTTAGGTTGCGCCGTTTTGGTGAGCTCCTTCGTGAAGAATTGACAATGAAACACTGTTGGGTGACTTGATGCACGAGCGGGATGAAATGAAGACGAATAGATAACGAGCGAAGAAGTGCACTACTATGTGACCTCTCGACCTTTCTGGAGACACACTATCGGAGGTAGGGTGTGGAATCAGTTTAAATAATGGGCTAAGTCTGTTATCCAGTTGCTTCGAGTAGCAGGATACGTCTCCTGCGCCGTACACTATTGCCAGTATTTTCACCACTCCAGCCGCCAGCACTACCAACACGAGAGGAGGGTATTCCAAGTCTCCTCTCCCGTGTCACTCCGCCCCCACTACGTACGTACCCCACCGCCACGATGCCTTTAGGTTGAAATTGAGACAGGAAAGAAGGCCATTGAGAATCCCAGCAGAGCTCTTCCAGTGAGGTCATTCTTGGAAGGAGGCGGCCCGGGTCATCGTCACACCCGGAGAGAGCCAGTCACTGCGCTTCACGGTGACCCGCCCAGTCCGCTATCACTCTCCCCTTCCCTTGAGCTTTGTACTACTTCTTTGAAAAGTGCGAGTCCAGTGACGAGAGAGACAGAAGTAAGTAAAAAGGCCAGTACTTGGCCAGGCCGCGTCCGTGTCTTGTCAAGTCAGAGTGACGACGACGGAGGGGAAAGGGCTCTTTGAGTGGCCATGTCCAACTTGAGAGGTTGTGAGGCTGGAAGAGTAAACGCCATGACTTTCCTCTTTCCAATGCCTTTTGCCTTTCACTTTTCGTCACTGCGACTGCGACTGGACTGACACACCTATAATAGACTACGAGCTCTCAAACTTTCCGTGTCCCGTTTCCACATTTTCTCCCGTTTTCACTTTTCCTCGGAACCTCTTCCTCCTTCTCAGGTTTATCCGTCTACGTCGGTCCTCGCCTCGGTCGTGCTCTTCTTTTCGCCTGTCCTCATACATGCGGAACGGATCAATCCTTCCTCAACTCACATGCGCCCAGCCTCAAGTCCTTCGAACTTCGGCATAGCATCCCCCTTCTTCCAAAGCCTGGACAAAACCACCGAACTTTACATTTACAGTGCAAATCACAATTCTTCACGATAACTTACCTGACGAAGCGCACGGTGACCTCCTGACCTGTCGGACTAGCCCGCACAGCAATTCGCTTGTCGATGCACTTATACCACTTGTTATTTCTGTAAAGCATCAAAAATACTATTAACAGTCACAGATCCAATTAGTATTGGCAATTGACCACTTTACTAAAATCTTATTATTTTAAACAGTGATGATTACTAGCCAATTAATTAATTACTTTAAAAAAGTTCATTTAGAAATTGAAACGATAAATGACAGTTGCAGGCAGACAGCTGACAAGTGGTGTTTACATGCGCATGAGTTGATTTTGCGCATGCGCACATAAATCCCGTTTATAAAAATGGCGCTCCTGCTAAATCAAAAGCGAAAAGAAGGAAACGCAAATAAAAACAACAAAGATTACTCTTTCGAAATTTTTTTTTTAGATTTCCTAAAAATTCAAACAAGTTTTTCAACATTTTTAGAGTGGTTCATCGCTTAGCATTAATTGGCATACATCTCCTGGAGCCTGAAATCGTGACCTTTGACCCGACCTGTCGATGTAAGTTGAATTTTTAGGTCCCTGACTCGTGACTCGGATTGTTTTGACACGATTGCAGAAGTACTCAAATATTTCATTTCAGGTTCGCAATGGCAATATGACCTGACCGTGACCTGAGCTAACTTCATAAAAAGATACTCGAAGACCTAAGACCTTGGTCGGTAATTGATGTATCAACTTTGGATGAAAGCAGATCGGAAAAAGTAGCTCTACCCTGTCCAAGTGGACCGTGTCTCGGTTTTCGGAGAAAAGAAAAGCCTCGCTTCGGTTCGGATTGAAGGCATAAGCAAATAGTGTTGGAGTAAGTTTGGGTCGGGTTGGTTACGGTTGTTGGAGGATTGAATGGTCCCTTCCCAGTTGGTGAGGCTCTTGAGCATGTATTTACGGAAAGTGGGATCTAGTATGCAAATTACAACACTCGCTCGACTCCTCGAGCCACTTCACCACACACACTTAGCGAGTCCAAAGAGTATCCAAAAGTTTACTTCCTTTGAGTGAGAGTTGTAATAATTAACAAATCAGTGTAGCGTAGAGCGTAGCAGCGTCTACTAGGCTTAACTAATCTCTTTCCATTGTGCTGTCTCCGGGGACGGACGCAGGGGTGGAGTAGCCAGTCATCTTCCTTATGTATGTGTTACGTGTATTCCTTATGTATATTAAGCCAAAATGGGGCAAACTGCTACCATACAAATAGCATGTATATAAAGCCAAAAATGAAAAAGCCAAAAATTGGGCAATGGCCCCCATGCTAAAGGGCATGTATATAAAGCCAAAAATGAGGCAATGGTGCCCATGCTAAACGGCATGTATATAAAGCCAAAAATGAGGACATACTCAATTCCTTATAAATGAGGACATACTCAATTCCTTATAAATGAGGACGTACTCAATTCCGTCTAAACGAGGATAATACTCAAAAGAAATAGGACTATCAAAAGGGTAAAGTTTCCCTTATTGCAACTCAAATAAACTAAATACCATTATACCGTACCAAATAAATAATGTATAAATAAATTCCGAATAGTTTATATTTAGTGTTAGTATAGTATTAATGTATATTATGTATAATATTAGGAATATCCAGACGTTTTGTTTGGCTAGTATAAAATCCATGCATTTCTTATAAATTGTAAGCTACATACAAATTATAAATATCCTTATAAGATATAAGATAGATGTATAAAATAGGATAACTATAAAATACTCAAAAACTAAGGAGTAAGTACTGAAAGTGTAATGTTAATATAACTTTCTGATACAAAGTTTCTGATAAGTGTAATAGGTTATAAATAAGGAAGAAACAATACAAATGTACAAAGGTATGTATGTAGCCAGAATAAGCCAGGATTGTATGTAACCAGAATTGTATTATCTTTAAATGAATTTAATGCAGATGTAAATGGATTAACTAAACATTAAATGGCTGATGCATGTAAGGTTCTAAGTGTAGGTGCAAGTGAAATCCTTCTGTCCTATTGCGGGCTTGTTCGGATAGTATATTGTAATCGTCTCCGTAATTCAATGTAAGCGGCATAAAATTGTTGAAGTGGAACACGTTGTTGCATGATTTCTTTTCTCTATATAGAAAAAATTACATAAAATAAGTGAAAAGGCGTACGTTTTGTAAGTTAATAAGCTACGAAAATTAGAAACTGAGATAATTTAATTTTGTGTCAATAATGTTATTATAGTAACAATAACTTTTATTTCTAATTGTAGTATTATTAATAATATATACACAGCTAAAGTTTGTTCTTGACCAATTTGAGTCGAGTTCTGGCTCAGACTTCCACTCATTTCATTAGCATAATGACCATTTTTCCGTAATTTGGTATTATCCTCATTTAGGCGGAATTGAGTACGTCCTCATTTGTAAAGAATTGAGTATGTCCTCATTTTTGGCTTTATATACATGCCGTTTAGCATGGGCGCCATTGCCTCATTTTTGGTTTTATATACATGCCCTTTAGCATGGGGGCCATTGCCCAATTTTTGGCTTTTTCATTTTTGGCTTTATATACATGCTA
>JAQFYP010000256.1:0-27851 GCA_034694865.1 Bilobella braunerae | reverse complement strand
CATTCGGGCAAGGAAAGTGGGAAAACCTTTCGGAAAAAACCACTTCCATATTGGCGAAACCGGGACTCGAACCCGTGCCCGTCCATTGGCTAGAGCTCAAGGCTCTAACCACTTGGCCTACAGGAGTTGGACAATTATTCAATATTTGGATTAACGATTTCTCACGATTAACGATTTAACTGTATTTAGTAGTTATTATTATAGAAAATCCTTTGAAGGGGAAAATAATCAATGTAAGAGATACTATTAGGGGATACTTTGACATGAAACCACTTTCGCTGTGCCAGCACACAGTAATTTGCTCAAAATAAGTATATTAAAATCTGAATGCACCAACCGATAATTGTACCTTAATAAATTAAATAGAATTTAATCACCTGGTGGAAGTTTTCCATGTCTTCCTGGCTTTAACCATTCCCACAGTGCATAAAATAGAGCAGCAAAAATTGCTAACACGATGGTGATTGACTGCATTAGAAATTGCAGTAAGTGGTAAGTTTTAATGTATTGTTATTAAATTATACTGCCTTGCTCAATACTTGAGCTTGCTCAATCGAGTCACACAAGCATGAGATGCAACGGTTTTTCTTGGTTTTACTTGTGTCAGACATAAAAGACCTTCAATATGTTGCTATTGATGCTAAATGATTTAGCTGGCTCAGAGCTTATTATAATTAGTGAGTGAGAATTAAACTGGTTTATGATTGACACGCCTATGTGTAATTTGTTCGAGGCTAATTAAATGAATGTTTATAACACGCGCTTTCTTAATTGCATCCTCTCAAATGCAACACGATTGTCTCGCCCCAGCGCCAAATTGAAAATAGTGGAGCTAAAGCAGCCAATAAAAATTTTATTCAAAATAGATTTTTCCAATTATTTAGATATACATTTACTTTGCAATTAAATAGCTTTCAGCTTTGTGAAGTTGCATAAAGCACTTGACTTTTAACTTCGATTCATTAAACAATAGATAAGTGAAATTTTATGAAAAAGTTTTATTCATTTCTTGATAAAAAAAAATAGTAATTCAGAGATATCAGTCAATAAATTTGTCTTAGTAAAACACAAGAACTATTTTGTCTTTGTCAAATAAAAACTATCAAACAATAAATTCATGTAATAAGCATTTCGATACGTTGATTTGTAAATAAAAATACTTGAGTTTTTTTTTCAAAAGTTAAATAATAAAGACAATGCGATTACTTTTGGTATTTATATAGTTTTCCTCTATAAAGGTATGCAGAAAAAATAATTTCTAACAATTGACATTTTGTATAAGGAAAAGCGTGGATGAAATTTGTTTCATCTCCACCGAAAATTTCTGGAGATTTTACAAATAACCCCATATTCAATTTACTCAAGCGTCCAATAATTCAAATTTCCAAAAATGCTAGAGCCAAAATCTAGACCAAAAAATATGTCACAAGGCATCAATCAAACAAAGTCAATGGAAGCAAGGCAATGCGAATTGCCTCCAGTTCCTGTCACCGTAAGCTTATTTTGTATGAATGAGTCATTGCTTGAAAATGCCCAAGCCGAACAAAACTCCGAAGATTGCAATAAAAAAACAATGGAGATGCTGAAGCTGCAGCGGAAGAATTAGAAAAAAAAGAATCTCTGCCACAAGTCATTGGGGTCAGAACTATTAAAAATTCCAGTACCAAGTACCCTCCATTCATTGCTCCTGAATGCAACTTTTACTAAATTCAAAAAGCGTAGAATTTCTTTAATTTAATTTATTGGAGTCAATAATTGATAGCTATCTTCCCTAACTCGTTCTTTTGTATTTTGTTTTAAATGAAGTTTGAAGTTTTTAATATCAAACGCAATATTATCTTTTCATATAAAACAACAACAGATCATTTTCTTATTTATAATATTTTGTGCTATAACCCAAAAGAATCCTTACAAAAATTAATTAAAAATTTTGTTTTAAGCAATGATTTTGCCATTTACGGGTCTCCTGGATAACTGAATCACATTAAGGAAAAGTCACGTTATTTGACATTCGTCAAATTTGTTCAAATTCGACCTTTGTCCTACATTAACTCTCAGAATTCTTCCAAACAAACCTCGAAAGTTAACTGTGGTGCTCATTCTGAAAGTAACAATCAAGTGATCATCTATTTTCAGTAAAATTATAAACAAGATTACAAATTAGACTTACTTGTGTCTGTGTGTAAATAGATGATTTCATGCTTATGTCACAAAAATTTAAAACAGTAGAACAGTTCCAAAAAAATTCAATCTCTTGGAGGAACAAAATAAATACTTTCAAGTTGGTATAAAATTTGAAATTTTCAATTGCCTTAAAAGATTTTTTTTTCATAAGGAAACTATAACCGTTCAGTTACTACATTTCTTAAAAAAATGAGTGTAGTTCAGTATAATCCCCCCCCCCCCCGCAAAAATTTATTTTCTAAATCTCAGCGTATGATATGTCTAATCGACTCAGTTTTTAATGCCGATCACGAATATAATATTCTTTTTACACAGCTACCTTTGAATCAAAATTTACAAGGGGATCAGTTTACCAATTTCCTTGTAAGCCACAGATACATTATTAAGTTAGAAGTAACAAACAGATAAGTTTGTATTATAGAGTAACAAATACATTATTCAACTAATCATTAAAATATTAGTTGATTAACAACCTGCTAAACTTATTCAGCTGTCATGCATCCACAAGTATCAATTTCCCAGAGTGCGGTAAAACTAAAAATCCCTGCGCACTTTTTTTTAACTTTTTGTAAGAGGCATGAGCTGAATATTTAGATAAAAACCACATACTTCAGTGCCAGAGTCTATCCAGTGGTATCCTGTTTTTATTGTAAAAGTATAAAAAAAATTAATTTAATTTTATTTTAATTTTTAAAGATATATTTTTGTTATAATATCCCGTTCTAGAACAACCGGAGCCAGAAACTGAAAGTAAAAACCTCCTACCGTCAGACGGACTAGCTAACACTTAAGCAAAATAATGAGCAGCATTATAAGAGGATTCAGTTAGAACGGATAACAATGCAACGTTTAATTCAAGAAAGATAAGATAAAGAAGTAAATAAATTTGTTAACAATTAAATTCACACTTTTTAAAGCTAATTTTATGAAAAATACGGTATTAGCTACTAGCAAACCATGCCGCCTAGTTGGTCTAATGTTTTAAAGCGTTTTTCTTCTCTACTAGCAGCCCCGTGAGAACGTGAGTTTCAATCACCATATCAAACGAAAAAAAAGTTCTCGAAATTGGGCCCTTCTTTCCGTGTCGACCTCAGTTGACACGAATTAAAAATAAATTAACTTTCAATAATATTTGTTTTGTATTAAAGTTGACTTAATCTTAACAAAGAATTGTTTTGTCACCATTTAGGGCCCAAGTTCCGAATTTTTCCGATCTCTTGAAATATTTCAGCAGTTGCTCGTATTTCCAGCTTGAGTCGTTGACAACTGTTGCCGAGTTGTCAGAGTCTCGTGTAGTTAATTACAATAGCTTAGTTTTAAAAAAATTCAAAAACTGCGAAAAAGTTGAAATAATTTAAGCACGGATGTCCCGTGTTATAAGTAAAGAATTGATGTGACTCCGATCCGCCAAGCATCCTCCCCGTTCATCTCTCTAGTCTCTATAAAAAAAATTGCCAGTAGCGGATTTTAACGGCATTTTATTATTAAGTGTTCGGGCTTGCTCGATTATGAAGGTGTTTCTGCGAAATGCCCCGGTAGAAGTACTTAATGCTTTGCGAGGTAGCTACAGCCCTGGAAACCAGGGGCAGAAGCAACCGACGGTGGATCGCCGCCAGCTTCCAGCAATAAAGCGGAAAAATGTGCGAAGAGTCGATTGGCTAATACGCAGCCGGCTGTCCCACCTCCAACTGTAAACAGGTAGTAATCAATTTCAAAATATTTGAGATAACTCCTTTTGTGCCATATGAAGGATTGAACACAAAATTTTGCCAAAAATGTTAGAAAATGAACAAAAATGTTGTGTAAGTACATCTGTTTTTTTTGTTGAATCCACAATATGTTTACAAATTAACAACCAATAGCACATTGAGTGGTATTACTATTTTTTCTCAGTACCGTTTTCCTTGAGAGTATGTACTTACTTCGAAGTACTTTAAAACTTTATAAGGGCCTCTACTTTTACCAAATTTGGCAACAAGAAAATAAACGTAAGTTTTTTTTACCTTGAGTTTGTGAAACTCTTAACATACATTTTTGATCTTTCTAGAGCAGAGATCACTACGGCATTCAAATCACTGCGACTCAAATCCAAAACAAATTTAACAAATCAAGTCGAGTAGTTTTTGCGTTACACAGGCATAAATTTTAAAAATTAAAATTCGTTATCCACAATGAAGTCATACGTTATCCACAATGAAGTCATACGTTATCCACAATGAAGTTGTACTTAGTTTGCTAAAAATTTTCTCGATGTTTTTGTTGAAGATAATCAGCCTACAATTGTATGAAGTATGGCAATGTCGTATAAACTGCAGTTGCAAATGACGTGGCTTCTATTTTCTCTGAATTTGGGAATAATGATTTGGGTAAAAACGAAAACCTAGTTCATTTAGTCATAACAATCTCGCCCCAGCATCATCAATTTAAATGCACACTTGCATAATTAATTCATCAATTTATCGTGTTTATCAACTGAGCTGCTATAAAAATTTGGTTAAATTAGTTAATCATTCAATTGTTTTAATTAAAGACGTTTTATAAGGACTAAACATATAAGTTTCTGTAAATAGTGTTATTAAACGCTAAATTAATATATTGTGATATTATATATACCCAACTAGCTGCGGAGTGTCCAGAAAAAATAAATTTAAGCTTCTCGTCTTCCCTCTTAGGACTAGGTAGTTAAGTTGGAATTAGTACGAATAAATGAAAATGGCGTTACATATGTTATCGTCAAAAACATAACGTCAATGGTCATTACTTTAATGTAGGTAATATTTTGGGGTTGTTTTGAGGTTCTGGAAATGCGCGAGAAAGGTAAGATCAACGGTAAAACGTATGTGACACATGGAATACTAGTTTAAACATCCGGATCCTCCTAATTGCTTTAATATCCTGGTTCTAAATTGCGCTTGTAAGTTTGGAATGCAATTGTAGTTTTGAAGTGCAAGTAAAATTTCTGAACATGGACGGACAGACGCACAGAAAAAAATGAGAATTTTAGAATGAAAAATTCATTGAAGTGTAAAGTTACTTTTGAAACGTACACTCAAATGTTGTTTTTAACGAAAAAATGTTGAGATTTTATTACTGGTTGAAAATATTTGCAACCAGCAATTAAATTATAATAGGTTAAACATGGCTATAATCATGCTGTAAATATTAAATTATATATATGCATTGTAAAAAAATTGCATCAATGTGGAACTATTTCAGTAGGTACAGTGAAAAAGTAATGAAAAATGGCCAATTATAGTACTTTGATTTTATATGCTTAAAATTTAAAATTTGAAATTTCAGTGAAGCTGCTAACGCTGTCTATATAAGTGATTTATTAAACTCTTCAATATTTGTCGTTCAAAAGCGCAGATTCACGATTTTGAATTTTACAGTACGTAAGCATACATCTGTGCAAATAAATCAAATAAAATTTGGGTTAAATTGGATTACTTGCACTCATATATCAAATATTTGTTTCGATTTTAACTTCTATTATGGTTTATTTTATGGTACATTAATAAAATAATACTCCGGAGTTTTGTATTTACTCTAAAGTGATTTCTTCGATTTTACTTTGATGCGACGTGTCGTTAGCAGTTTACTGACAAAATTGTTGTATAAATGAATTAAGCTACTAAATAAACGTATTTTAAAAACAAAAGTCTAGAAGAACGAAATGCTTTCAGTGTACATTAAGTTTTCAACCAAGTTGCTTGTGTAATAAGAATCAAGCATGATTTCGGACTTTTCTAAAAAATTACTAGTTTCAGTTTACAAAACAGGAGATTATACGCTCTGCCTTTTATTCTATTGGGATGAAGAAAGAGAGAGTTTGTTTTTGCGTCAAAATAGAAGACTGCGCGTTACGCTTGCTATAATAGCAACTTTGGGCCGAGTAGTACTAGCCATTTACGCTTGGTATCAAATTTATACATCTGGCGAGTTTCAAACCGGCGACATAGTCCAGGTTTGTATTGTTTCTTTTGCTTATGTAACTGCAATATCTATTCAGTTTTTATCTTACTTCGATGCCTCTAAATTTGTGGCACACTTTAATTCGCTTATTTTTCTGGACAACATTCCAGTATGTAGCAATCTTTTTTAAATGACAAACCTTAAAAAAATTTAACTAATTATGCACTTATAATTTTTAATGCACCAAATAAAAAGTTAGAAAACAAGTAAAATGAGCTAATGATGTCTCATGTTATGTAAATTAGAAACTTGCACATTTAATTATTGGATTGTTAGGAAACTTCAGAAACCATACTTTCACAAGCACAAATTTGTGAACACGCTACAAAGTTTTGTAAACCAAATTCATGAGAATGGTAATGTATCATTTCAAAACCACTTACAACTGAAGTTGTTTTTAAACAGTTATTTTCAAACCAAAATATCACCTCGGCTTATTACTATTTCCAGGAAGGATTATACCAGTCAGTGCTGAGCAAAAGGATGGTTTAGAACAAGTTTTAGTCGGACTTCTGATTACGGTCACCTCTTCAGCTTTCCTTATGTTTCCGGCTGTAATTTTTGGTGTTGAAAATAATTTACCGTTTTTTCGGTTTTTCAATACCGGTTCATCGACCTTTTGTTCTATTTGCAACCATGTTTTTTCTGGTTCGATGTACATGATTGGGTTCCTCCTGTTGCGGTGTCTTTTGTCTGGTTTATACACTTTCATTCTACTAAAAGTTAACGGACAGACAAACTGATGGACGAGCAATACATTCCAATAAAGTGTTAAATATCCTAATTCATAGGTAGTGAGCTCCCTCTTACAAACACACAAAGTGTCAAATACGTTACCTAATAATATTTAATACTTAAAATTTTAATTGCTTTGAGGAAAAAGTCTCTAACAAAAGACGAGAAGCAAGGGTTAAAACAAATGAGGCGCATGTTTGACGTGCATCAAAACAAAATGAAAACTGCGCATGCATCAAGCCTCTCACTCGCCTTTCTGGAATCCGAAATAATAAATGTTGTCATATTTTTTTCTGCAATTAAGTATCATGCAAAGTTACCCGCAATGTTGTTAAGTGGTGTTGGTATTGGTGGTATTAACCTACTTGCTTTCCTAAAACAAACAGCCATGGGAGCGGCAAACTTGGTAGAATCATCAAAACAGAGTCTAAACATTATTGGCTACCCGAACGCAACAAACGTATTTTTCGAAGCGGAAAACCAATGTCCACGAGAATCGGAAATACAGTTGGCATCACAAAGGATACATTTCCCAATATCATGAACTAACTGTAGAGCGCCGCTATGCGGCGCTTGTTTCCAGTTGCTTCTCGCAGAAACAGATCAGCACACCAGCAGTCACCACAATGGCAATCTCTCGATCAAATTTGATTTAGTCACGGTTGAGCGCACTTGGGAACTGCCCCCAAGGCCCTGCCCGTGCCCAATGTTTGGTCCGTAGACCGAGGCTAGGAGTAGTACTCAACCACTGAATTTTCATTAATGGTGTTTAGCATGATGCGGCCTTGGTGAGCTGTGATCAACCTCCGCGATTCCCTTCGGTTTTGATTGTAGGTTCTGTTTGCTTGTACTTGCATAGGACTTTTGCCTTTTAGTCAAAAAAGGACTTCACCTTTTATTCAAAAAAATCGAAATAGGACTTTTTGCCTTTTAGTCAAAAAAGGACTTTACCTTTTATTCAAAAAAGGATTTCGCCTATTAATCAAAATAGGACTTTACCTTTTATTCAAAAAAGGATATCGCCTATTAATCAAAATAATACTTTTGCCTATTAACCAAAATAGGGCTTTTGCATTTAAACAAAAAGTAATTAAATTAAAATGTTAAACGGTATAAAAACAATAAAACAAATCAAAACAGCTGACCAAAGAAATGAGAACATCTCCTGTGCTTTCAAAATGAAAATGAACAAAAAAAAAATAGGAAAAAGGGGAAAAACCAATTTGTGTTTCCCGCGCATGTGTCACGTGGTGCGTGTTTGAGAAAGACTTATTTCAAAATCCAACCTAATTTAATTTGAAAAACTAATATAAAAGAAATTGCCTTAGGTTAGTTTAGGACTAATAATTAAATTAATTAAACTTAATATAATGAGAGCTGTGCACTTACTTAGACTTGGCTTCCATTAGATAGCGGTGATAAGCATAACTAACCTAATACTAACAAATAAAACTTATCTGTATACTGTTAAAAGATTTTTTGAAATAAAAATTTTTAATTAATTAATTTGATTTAAGCCTTATTTAGTATTGGCAAAATTTAATTTCCAAAAGAACAAAAATTTAAAAGCTTCATATTCCCGCCAATAAGTTAAAAAAAATGAAGGCGCTATAGGATATAGCTCATTCAAGATCAATGATCGGCACATTTCATACCGCTCCTCGGTAGATTATATCCAAAACATATTTCATCAAAAAAATAATTAAATGCTAACCTAAATCAACTAATTCTATTTACAAATTATATAATTTGAGTTAACACTTATAATGAATTGAACTTAAATTTATTTGTTGTGTACGACAGTTACTCAATTTAAAACAATGATTTTCGTACTGAAAAAAAAATGATTTCCAAAAAACAATAACATTGAATTCTCGCCAAAAAACAACTAATTATCATATGCTATATCCCATAGCCCATTCAAACTCAAAGTTTGGCACACTTGATGCCGCTTCTCGCATATATCATGCAAAACTGCCGAAAAATTAGTTATTTACTGGTGCCTAACTTAACTAAACTAAACTAACTTACTTAACCTAAATCAACCAATTTGTATCAAACATCATGTAATTCTACTCAAGTTTAAGTTAATAATAGTTTGAACTTGATGAATTGACGTGCTCCGTACACATATTTACCACTTATTGTCAAAACATGGGCTGAAAATCTGCCAATCTTTGGACCAAAAGGCGCAGATATTTCACCTTCATGCGCCTGCGTAAGTAGAAAAACCTTTTTTATTAATTAAATGTACACTGGCGCTAACCTAAATCAACCTAACCTAATTTAAATTAAAAATGATTTAATTATACTCAATAAAACGGGTATGTCATTTCATAGGGACCGAGCTTCCAATATGAAATTTACGGTAAAAATGGTATGTCTTTATATAGGTGTGGGGCCTCTAAAATGAGTTTTACGGTAAAAATGATATGTCATTATATAGGTGTCGGGCCTCTAAAATGAGATTTACGGTAAAAATGGTATGTCATTATATAGAAGTCGGGCCTCTAATATGAGATTTGCGGTAAAAAAAAGGTATGTCATTATATAGAAGTCGGGCTTCTAATATGGGATTTACGGTAAAAAAGGTATGTCATTATATAGGTGCCGGGCCCCGAATATGAGATTTACGGTAAAAATGGTATGTCATTATATAGGGGTCGGGCCTCTAAAATGAGATTTACGATAAAAATGGTATGTCATTATATAGGTGTCGGGCCTCTAATATTAGATTTACGGTAAAAATGATATGTCATTATATAGGTGCCAGGCCTCTAATATGAGATTTACGGTAAAAATGGCATGTCATTATATTGGTGTCGGGCCTCTTATATGTAATTTACAGTAAAAATTCTAAGTCATTAAATAGGTGCCCGGCCTCTAATACATGTTTTGGAATCATGATTAATTACTTCACCCGAGTTAGGTTAGGAAAAACGCATTTGGGTACTTTAAAAAAAACTGACACAGACATCGGGCGATTTTATTACCCTGTTTTCAACAGAGTAATAATATAATAATGTTCTTGGGTTTTTTACTTGCCTTCCATTAAGACACGTCTGTTCAGCCTGCTTTTCAAGGCTTTGTAATCTATTAGAGCCAACTTGACATTATCTCGTTCTCCCCTCCGATACGCGGTTGTATTAAGTTTGATGCTTCCAACTAAGGATCGGCTAAATTCTGGCCGATTGGCATTCATGCCAAAGCAAATCTTGTTGGCTAACAACTTCGACGTCAAGTCGCAATATGATCCAATAATAACAACATCTGGCCAATCAGATTCGTTCTTCGCTTTTGCAACGGAAGACACGATCATTGCCTGCGGCCCTTGCCAAGAATCAGACAGAAGGCGGGATTTCCCGGAACTTATGAACCTCTCGAACTCTCTTTCCGTCAGAGTTCCTATACCATCATGTGTTGATTTTGGAGTAAATGGTAGCGTATAACTACCAATATGGCTCTGCAAATACTTGCCGACTGCAGGTAGGTTCAGTTTAACCTTGATTCCGGCCCTGCGTAAGATTCCCGGAGGCCCGATTCCAGACTTGAAGAGCAGCAGTGGCGTTCCAAAGACACCGGCGCTGAGAATTGTTTCTTTTGACGCAAAAGCCTTGAATGTGTGTCCGTGACGCAGGAATTGTACGCCAATGACTCTTTTATTTGAAATCAGAAGCTTTTGTACTTCGGCGTAGCGAACGACTTGAAGATTTTTACGTTGGAGAATTGGCCGCAAGTGTGCCGTGTACGTGCTCACTCGCCGGCCCTGTTTGCGTGTAACATCCATTGGAGAAAATCCTACCATATAAATATATAGTTGAAGCTAAATGGAAAAGGCAAATTAATTGTACTTCAAAACAAAAATGGGGTAAAAAAACACTAAATGACGCCCTAAATCCTGAACTTGATGTTTTTGCTAGTTGCTATGTTTGGCTCTATTACATATTGCTCATACATTGTCACTTTAGTAATTTTTGTTTTGCATACCTATCTGTTGCGGGCCATTGGGATCTACGTATTTGAAGCCAAGGTGTTTAGCCGCGGCTTTCCACGCCGACCCAAATATGGTGGATTTTGTTTCTACTTGAATTGGTCCAATTTTGCCGTGTTGGCCTAAAGTAGTGGAGTTAAGAAAATGAGCTACAGACAAATTTTGTGTTTACAGTTGGTAAATCTAGGTCACTGCCATAATTCGTTTTAAACTTAACCATATCTGGGCCAAATTCCAAGATATTTTTCTGATTTTTTGAAATATTTTAGCAATTCCTCATACTTCCAACTTGTGTCGTTGACAATATGGGCCCATTTGTCAAAGTCTCGTCTAAATAATCACATTTGACAGCACTAAAATAATTCCAAAATGTCTTTTTGTAACATACGGATTTCCTCTGTTGTAAATCAGAGCGTTATGCGACCCCGTTCCGCCGAGCATTTTCCCAGTAAAATCCTCTAGTATCTGCATTACAGTTGTAGTTGGAAATTTATTGTTATACTAGTAAAAACACGTGCCCTAGGACATGAGGCATTAAATTCTAATTTTTGGGTTTTAATTATGTTAATTATAAACAAGGCTTGTTTTGACGTTTGGTTGCAATGCCGCAACACGCCTTTTAACAGTTTTTAACTTCCAACGAGAAAAAATTTGCAAGGCTGAGAGTTTGTATTTAGAAGTAGAATCATAATTGAGTTTTAAAATTGTAATTTTGCTGTAAAAATGACCCGCGCGCACGCATAAACTACAACACTACAGAAAAATAATAGCTGTGGCAAATGTATGTATATATATATATATAATTTCTTACCCGATTCTGGATATGCTTCTGCGGAATGCCTTTGTAGAGGTAGTTGATTGTGGGCGTGGTGGACATGCCAACATAAAAGGCAGGCACTGATGCTGGTGACGGTGGATCGCCGCCAGCCTCCAGCAATAGAACGGTAAATTTTGCAGAGAGGCGACTGGCCAGTACGCAGCCTGCCGTCCCTCCTCCAACTACGAAAGTTGTTTAGAATTGAACAATACATCATGTAGTATTTTTGAATGGTAAAATATATTACTTGCCAGCAAAAATAGTATCTGAATCGCTACATTCGTTTATGAACCACATTGTGGTACAACTTTGGCTGTTGGTAGTATTTAGAGGAAGTTATCATCTACCACTATTTTGTTTTACACAAACTAGTTCGTTCTAAGACAACAGGACTTTAATTTTAATTTGTTGATTTTACCGTCTTAGGACGGGAATGTTTGTCCAGTGTAATGTATGTGAACACTTTAATAAAAGAGCTCTGCTGCGCAGTCTACTTTATTTTTCAAAGAGAATATCACAGCTGCGATAAGGAACGTGGATTCTTTTGTGGTTGTTACGCACGCAAGAGTGAGTGCGGCTATAAAAACATGACAAATCGCAGCGGAAGTGGTATCCTTTGTGATTTGGTATTTACCGCCACACAGCCGCGATTTCACCGCCACAAGAAACAAGGCAAGATCTCGATAAATTAGGCATTAGTAAGCAATTTTTTTTGGAATTCTTTACTTTATTAAATTCTGACCTACCACCCTACCAAATTACCGCGATATTACTACAATGAAATTTCAGAATTGTTGGCGCAAATCTGTCACGTTTTGAAACATCAGTATTTCTTTGATTTGACGGACTAATGCTGGAATAAAATCTCTTCAGAAACACGGCACAGATATACAAAATCTTCCAATTTCCAATTGTCATAGTTACTAACATCATATTTATTTAATATAGGGCTTTAACAAACAATACTTCAAATGTAACTAATGCTAATTGCGTCACCCCTTCAAAAAATTACAAATACGAAAGGTTTCCAAAAAGTGCTTTACAATGCCTAATTCGGCGACATCTGGCCTTAGTGTCTTGCGGTGGTAATAGCGCGGCTGTTGTCGCCTAAACTACTGTCTCTCGTATCCATGTACGATTTCATCCAGCGAAAGAATTTTGGTGCAAAAAATCAGACATTCCTTTAAAAAGATAAAAAATTTACCGATAATAAAGTCGAAATTTTTTTGCCGAAACTTCTCGCCTTTAAACGTCACTCTATCTTTCCCGTGAAGATACTCTGCCTCCAACTGTAAAAAATACGGCAATGTTCTGAAAATAGCAGAGGCAAAAGACGTGGGTTCCATTCCTGGGAGAGAAGCTGAGTAATACTAAACTAGTTACTACTTAAATGCATTTAATTAACCAGAGCATTGCAGATTTGTTATATAAATTATGACCCAACTGAATCATTAATTTTGCATTTTTGAATAATTCCTAGATTAGCCAACCGAATTGCAGTCTGGACGTGAGAGTTTTGCTTTGAAAAACTAAAGGGTTCGCTGAATTGTATTAATACGTTTCCAAAAATAATTTAGATTCCTATGAACTAGAAATTACTGCTTTTCCCCTTTTCAAAAAGAAAAATTTGCGATATTTGGCATTCCCACTTAAGGTTAGTCAACAAGTAAGGAATTGGGTAGAATATGGCAGGAAGGACTCATTAGCATAACTGTATGCAAATGAGCATTGTTTTCTCAATTCTCACAAAAGCCGTTTATTAAAAATTTTAATGTAATAAAAAAAATATTTTTTGAAAATTGAGTAAAGAATGTGGCAAAACTTAGGTATTTGATTACAAAAATGGATATTGTTATATAAAATCTTAAAAAACGGAGTATCAACAGTTTTTAAAAGTTGTTCACACAGTAAACCATGAATAAATTATTCACGGAAATGTCACTTGAAAGCCATGTCCTATGGTGATGTCATGCAAGGTCATCTGTTTCGCATTAAAATATTTCTGGTTTATACCCCAAATTGAAGGCTTTCATAATACAATGGTTGCGAAGCGTTGGGTTTGGCAATGATTTTATACCAGATTATAGTTTAATGCAATTTTTGCGTTGCACAAAATTCACTTGAGAAAAGGACTAATGTTGTTGGTAATGTAAATTATTTGTGTCACGTGTCGTGCCGTTTCTATACACAAAAAAACTTACTTGGTGCTTTAAGTTTATGCAGCATCTATTCATTTACTGTAGCAGTAAAACTTATTTTAACTAAGGAGCCCTTGTGTTAAAGAAACTTAATTTTGGGCAATCGTTTTTAACACATACACAACACATTTTCATTCTTTACAACAACTTAACGGAAAGAAAATGGATGCATCAACTAAAATTTCAAAAACATGGATGCTCATTGTCTCCTCCATCATATATTACGGTAATTTCAGTTAGGTAAGTTAACGTAAATTTGAGTGAATATAAATTACGTAGTAGGTGGCAATTGGTTTAAACATAAACTGCACAAATTGTCTAGGGTTACACCAAAGCCTTAATTCCTTCGTCTCTACTACAACTGAGCCATAAGTTTGAAACCGATAACTATTTCTCACGTTTTTGCCTTTTTGTTTTGTCTGTATGTCAATAACTCTAAACTCATAATCATAAACTAATTTAAACTACTAAATAAGTTTTATATAAAATATAGTCGTCTTCATTTCTAATTTAAACGAATCTTTATTATGCCCATTTTTAACGTCAACTAATACTGCAAGTGCCAAATATGTTGATTACAAGAACTATCAAAATTGAAGCATCATCTTGCATACAATAAAGTATTTCAGAAAGAGTTACAGAAAAATAGGCTTAGTCTATTATTTTCCTACCGTTTTGTTTACATCAGTGCTTGATGCAAATGGACTGAGGTTACATGTTGGATTACTAGAATTTGTTGTGATACTTTTAGATAACTATGTAATTATGTTGCCAATACAAAATTGAAACTAACATTAACTCTGCAAGATAACTTTACAGCGTAATAATGGGCTTCTGCATGATTAGAAGATCAAATGTAATACACTTATTAAATGTTTTAGCAGTACTTTTTATTAGCAAATTGCGGCTGTGCCTCCGTTCAGTAAAGGTCACGCACGTAAAATAAAATTTCAAACAAATTTGATTGTATTGCTACCTGTATTGCCCGGCTCTCCTAGATGGGCAATTTTAAAAAATATCGGAAAAATTGTTACATATTCAAAATAAGAGACGCGAATCAAACTTCGTCTTAAGACGGATTTGTTTTTTGCTAGTCAAATTTATTAGTCACTTGAAATTAGCACCGTTGATTGCAATTTTCTCGACGGTGTCACATACTATAAATCTCAAACCTGGATATTTTGCCCGACGCAATACAATCATACCGTGTTTTGTACTATTTATACTTTGTAAAGAAGACTAAAAGCTATACCTCGAGCCACGTTGTCCAGCAAAGTAAGTTTGGCTTCCTGAAATTATTGAAGTACAAATTCACAGTAAAGTGAAACATTTAGACATATTACTTAATTTTCAATGGTTTAAAAACGAGGCTAAACTTACACCTTCCATGTGATACATTCCTCCAATAGTGCACTTGAGGATCGGTAGTGAGTTTGTTACTTTTTCAATGTAAAACTTTCTAGTAACTGAAATTCCAATTAGCTCGTTCACGCCACGCCTGAAGTTTGGAACAAAACTTTTTGAAATGTTGAACACGGTGGACATTAAGAGTGCTCCAGGAAATATAATAAAAACAAAGATACAAAAGTAAAAGAGTAAAACGGCAAAAAAAAGCACTGTTCAGAAGGTCTCTAAGCCTTATTATACAGAAAGCTAACATAAAGATGCCGAGCAGAATTCCTGCCTTGAATACTGGAAGTACGCTAGAGCCAAATACATGGTTGTGAAGGTCATTGAGCAGGCGCATTGCATTATAAATATGTATGCGCTCCTCCCACGAATATTTGGGGTCTTTTTCCCTAGCAGAGCTGTAAATCAGCAGTGTAAAAGATCTTAATTATAAACTTTGCTATACAAAAAAAATTGTAAAAAAAAATTGTATTTGTAAAGCTATTTGTAACCACTGATTCTTGGTTTTTGCAATTATATTTAAAATTGTATTTTCAAAATCTACAAGAAATCAAATTACGATTCCTCACCATGAAAAACGCAACCATGCTGTCAATGTCAAGAGTGACGGGATAAATGTACCGACGCAAGTCGCAGTGTCAAGTCCAATAGAAAACCAATTCACAATTTCCAGTACTATAAAAGTACTGTAAGAAATGGGGTTTCGAAATAGAGAGTAATGTGCATAAATGTGCTGAAACGTGAGGATTGCAGAGGCAATAAACAAGCTGGATTCTATAATTGCATAAAATATTCCTCGTATTTTTTTCTTCTTTTTCTGTTGGGAGGTTGCAAAGCTTCCTGTGTTTTGGCAATCTAAAAAAAACATTATTTTGTTGATTAATGACGAGATGCACAGAGCTAACGTTATTTTATTTTTTTAGAAATAAATGTGAATGACATCATCTATGTCTAACTTAAAAGTTATTTAATATGAGCACTTAACACCACATGTGACAAGGGTCAAAATTAGTGTTCCTCATAGTTATCTTCGATTCTGAAAGCATTGCGTGCGTGAGTGCGTGCGTGCATTTGTATTTGCGAGTGCAGGTTTTGATAACTAAAAATTTTGACATTGAACCATAGGCGTCACTTGCTACCAAAATCACTAGAAACGATACTTCACGTTGAATTGTTGCGTAATTGATGCTGATGACGATAGAACTGCTTAGATTGGGCGACTAATTACTTAGGTAATTTCAAATTAACTTTAAAAACGCAAGTAGGGTCTACCTAGTTTGCTGAATACTACCCCTGGTTGTTTTTCCGGGTTTTCGTTAGTATCTTACAATTACAAGAAGTAAACTTGAGAGATGTGAAAATTACTAAAACAAAATTTCTTCGCATAAAAGTTAACTTAGTTTTGTTAATGGTCACATAACTAAAATAGTCAATTTAGTGTCACTCAAAGGTCCTCCGGCTCCGTTATTAGGATTTTTACCTATATAGCAATTACTCTCAGCCGATATTCTACTTAGCTTGTCGTTGACAACAAGGATGTTATTTATAAGAGACACAAATTGTTTGGTGCTTGTAATAAAAACGAGGCGAAATGCAATAGCCGTTCCAGATAAATTGATCAAAAAGTATGACATCACTTTCCATTTTAGTGAATTCAAGCTACGGTTGCGGATGAGATCGACAAATAAAACAATATTTAGAACTCGGAGTATGAGCAAAGCAGCTCCAATAAAGTTTCGAAACCAAGTTTTTTTCCGCACAACAACTGTACCGTTTTGCGGATGAAATTTAATTTCAAGTAAACCGCATTTTGCCCCGACTTTTAAAAGCGTCACAAAGATTCTACTCTCGTAGTTTGTCAACATCTCCAAAACTTACCAATGTATCAAATGTGACAACTTCCTCAAAATGTGTTTGCATTTATCCCTGCTTATGACATTAAATTTTGATCTTGGGCAAAATGGTGCGCAGAAGATTGATTTGATAGCCCGTGAACTATAATTTAAAAAGGCATCTAATTATCAAATTCTAGGGTATAATTAAGCTAGTAGTTGAAATGGTACTTGAATCTAGGGCCTTAAGACATAGTGTAGTATAATGCTTTAATTCAACTATTGGAAATAACTTCAATTATCGATCTTTCAAATTTCTTCCTCACGAACATTTGCAAACAAACCAAATTTATACTTATTGTATTGTAATTAACAATGATTACACCTTTAGAATTAAGGAAATGTAGAAAGGCGGTATTACTTAACAAATAGTTCGATTGAATTCACACGCCAAACGTAAAAACGCAAAACTCAAGTAGTTTGTAAACGTACATTATCAAATCGTTTTCGTAGCATTTATAAGGAAAATGCACGTTATTTGACATTTCCGTAAAGCGGATGGTCAACATGTAAAAGAAAGAGGTAAGGAAATGGTAGGGCAGGAGCTCATTTCCCTGTTATTAGGTTAGGTTTAGTTTAATGTCTTCGCGCATAGAAAAATTGTAATTGTGTCTCATCCTGAGGACACCGAGTGTAAACTTTATATTTGATAAAATTTGTTTAGTTATTAAAATTAATTAATGGAATTCACATGATTAAGGGAGGTTAACTTGTTGAAGTTAGTCTATAGCATTGTTCATGATTTAGGGAGCACAGTTTTAATTTGATGGTATGTTCGCTGATTCAAAATATATCTGGCACTTGCATAGCTTTATTTTCGTAGGTTTCAAATGTAAATGCTTTCATTTTAAAGACCAATAAACTATTTTTATAGATAAAGACTAAGGAATAGTATTCTATTCATAGACTCCAAAATAATTTATCAAATTGAAAATATTTGTTAAATAAAAACTAACCACATAAACCTCGGGCTTGTGCTTCAAGTAATTCAATTAACTTTTTCAGCATAAGCAAATCATTAATATTTAATATCTGTCTCAAATAAAAAAAATATTTATGAGCTTGTATTTAAAATCCCACGTTTGCTAAGCTTTTGACAAATTGTTATATCAGCCTAAACATTTTTTTTATAAATTGTAAGACAACCGATAAGAGAATAAAAACTGTAATAGGTTAACTCTCTCAAGCGAAATCTTACCAAAAACAAGTTGTCGGAAAGTGTGGTTGATTGAAAGTGAAAGTTGATTTGACTTTTGAGCGTAAAGAGCATAGCAAAGCACAATTTTTTAAATTTCTTTGAAAAAAATTTTCTTGATAGGCTAATTTAAAGCAGATAGAGTTGTGTATTTTTTGTACAAAAAATAATAGTTTGTTGCGTACGATCCTAATTTATTCCTAGATTGCCGAGTATTTTGTTGTACCAAAACGCATGCATTCCTGCCCCTGCGTGTTTTTTTGCAATGTTGCTCAGGGCAATTGGAATTGATACTACTACGTACAATTAGACTGAAAGAAGGAGTATTACTTACTATCACGCATGTAGAACAATACAATACAAATGTTAATTGTATTAGTATTTATGCTTTGTTTACACTACTAACGTTCCTGTTATCCATTTCCTTGGCTTTCGCTTTGCACAAGTTTGACTAAATAAATAAACAAATACTAAAACATTGATCAAACAAATATTGCTACACTTACCCCTTCCATGTGGTACAATCCCCTTACAGTGCACTTAAACATTGGTAGCAAACCCGTCACTTTCTCAATATATAACTTCCTTGAATTTGATATCCCAACTTGCATCATTTTATACCTTTTCAACTAAAAAACAGCATTTTTAGAAATGTTGAACATCGTTGACGTGAGGAGTGGTGATGGGAAAATAATAAAGACGAGTACGCAAAAGTAAAAGAGCAATACTGCGTAAAAGGCACTAAAACGCTCGGAGTCTTATTGGGCAGAATAATAACACAAAAATTCCAAACAAAGCTGCGCATTTGAGTGTTGGAATTATGCTTGATCCAAAAACTGTGTTGTGAAGATGATTGTAAAGTTGCACTGAACAATAAACAAATATACATTCATCACAGAGTATCTTGCGTACTTCGGCCAATCCGTGCTGCAATAACAGTGTTAAAAAAATATTACTAGCAAAAACAACAATTTGTTGGTTTTAGGGGTCATTTAGATTTGCAGAGTCGTTTGTATGGCAGAAGTCGGACCCCCGTGACCCAAGTAGAATTTTCGTTTTAATTTCCGAATGTTTATAATATTTTTAAAGCTCATCTACAGGAGCTAGTTTTGGTTTGAAATGCAATTGGAGTTGTTGTTTTTCGCAAAACATGTTGATGATTCACTGTTTCTTTATCTGATGGATGTTAATTTTACATAAAACATTATTTCACACATTATTGCCTACTATGCTTGCAACGTAAATATTTCTTAAACCCTTTCGCATAGCTAAGCATTTCTGTGCTGTTTAGTGCACCTACACTTCTTTACCATGCAAAACGTAAGCATGTAGCCAAAGTAAACAATGAGGGACTTAACGTACCAATAAGTGTCAAAATGTCAAGTGTGATCGAGACACCGTAAACAATTTGTACTATTCAGAATATTGTAAAATAGATTTTGGAAGTAAATAGGTAATAATTTGTGAAGATACGTTGTGTTAATTGTGATAAGTGTTATTGTGATGCCAGAAGCAGCAAAACAGGCGTTGACCGTCGCATAGACTACTCCACGAACTTTTTGCTGTCCTACTGCATTATTTGCTTTAAATTTCTTCTTTGTTTTGAAATCTTAACACAAAGTTATTACTTAAATTAATTATATTAATTCTATATTAGTTATTAATTAAAGTTGTTTAATTATTAATAACAAATTCTTTGAAGCGTAAAGCTGTACCTAGAATTTTGCTAATTGTAAGTATGCTGTTAACAAGAAACACAAAATTCAAAATTCAAAATTCAAATCAGATTTTTAGTCTCTTGGCATTCAGGTCATTTAAGTCCTGATCTTCCATACCTCAGACTCGCCTATACTAAAGGCTCAACTCATAGAGAAGGGGTGACTCTATGAGGATTCACTGGTTTTTGTATTGTCAGCAGTTTGTAGCCCCCGGCACACCTCTAACTGACCAATACCAGTGAATGTCAACGCCCCATACTGTCACCGAGCCAAGCGTGGTCTTCAAGTGTTATGCAGTTAGTGAGCCTCGAACCCCCGAAGCTTGGGTGAACAACCAAGCAACGGGCCACTCGGCCACAACCCCACACAAATTCGTTGATCCAGAAAATGAGCACTAAACGTGTTGGAATATTAGAAGCACTTATGTTGATCACGAATGAAGATATTACTTTAATTATCACCGAGTTTGAGCTCCGGTTACAAATCAGGTCAACAAATAGAGCGATGCTTAGAAAACGAAGTAATAGGAAGACGAAGCCCGCCAATTTTTGAATCAATATTTTATTACGTAACAACAGTTTTCTTGTTCACAAATCAAACTATATTTCCACAAAGTTTGATTTTGTTACCATCGCCAGAGTTTCATAAATTCCACGTTCGTACTTGGCCAACATTTTAATGAATTTGTTTCAAATTCAAATTAAAAGTTAAAAGTTTAAATTTTTTGCGCATTCATATGAGCCAGCGGCCAATTAAAGAAACAGGCAACATAAAAAATAGTTAGCTCAACTAAAACGCTCTCGACTAAACTTCTTGTAATAATTACGAAGGTTTCCTACAAAAACTTTTTAGCTAGCTAATGCAATATCTATTGAGGAGATTTGTCAAAAAGCAAGCATATGTCGTTGTTAATTTTCAACTTTGGAATAAAATAAACTGTTGCAAACCACGTAACCATAACTAGCGTAATATACAGATGCCAACAAATTCTTATACTATTCACATATCACTATTTACTTTGTTGCATTCAAAAGTAGAAAAATAGAAAAACTTGTTACAATCACTTTGTATAGCAAGCTAAATTTAGCTTTCTATGCATTGTAAACGTAACCTCGATCACAAACTTTTTCCATGCTATCAACGGGCTTGGAGCAATAAGTTATTTTTACCTTTTTGTATGATTTTTAGTAAACTTACATAGTGTACAGTAAACTAAATGCAATTTATCTCGTCAAATTATCTAGCAGTGTAAGTTTGGGTTCCTAAAATTTAGATAATACAGCATCTTAGTTACAAAACTTTATATAAAAAACAAAACAAAATTTGTGTGCCCAAATTGGAAAGCGGTAAAACATCTTTGAATAAAAAAGCCAAACAAAGTTTGACATGCTGTTCAAACAGATAACCGTTTTTCACTTATACAATTTTTCAAAAGTACATGAAACATGAAAAAAATATATATATATAACTTTCTTGTATCCGATAACTGAACTAGCTCCAATTTAAGTCATCATAAATTTAGAACAATTTTTTCTTAAATTTGAACACAGCGGTTCATAATCATGGCTCACTCTGACTCTAAAATATGGGTTAGCAAGTTTTATTTATTTACACGCGAAAAAATAATTCAGACGTAAAATTTTTTTTTGCTAATTATAGTGCCAAAAAATGTTTCAATATCTCTCTCTAAATTTCTCTACTTATCTAAAAAAAACTTTATTTTACTTTGAATTTGTAATCATGAATTTATTTTAACAAGAGTCCTATGGGATTTGGGCCTAAAGGGTCTAAATACAACGAATACTAATATGCGTTATATAATATGCTAATATGCGTGAAAAAGTAGAATACATTTTTAATCCTTTTGGAGAATGCAATGGGCCAAAAAGCAATAATTTGAGTACGAATTTCAGAATTTCACTTTCGGACAAAAAAGGAGAAGATAATTATGGACTTTATTATAATAAGTATTAACCACTTAAGGCCGAGAAGGCACAAACATTAAAAGTAAAATCTCCTGGTACTAAAACAGGTTTGTTTGCCTACTAATCTGTAATCCAGTATATAATTTTTTGCATGACCATGTACTGGCTCTTCTTCTTTTTTAAATTTAATTCAAGAAGAATTATAATATAACTAGTAAAACACCAGTTCTAGGACAGGAGGAATTTAGTTTTAATTTCTTGGTCTTCAGTAATTATTTTAAAAATTAACTTTTTGAAAGCACTGGAGCGCTGCTACTTTTTTGCTTCCATATTTAATTCTGAAAAAGTGCTTCTTTTAGATTAAATGATGCCCATTTATGTAGCTGGGCGAAGAGTAAGGGATGGAAAGAAGTTTTTGTGTAGCACGTGGGTCGGGTGCAAGTTAGCGTTTGTGTAGCCAGAACGCACACATGAAAAAAATGACAAATATAAAGGTGATATAATGGTGATGTATCAAACTGTGATATTACTATTAATCAAAAATTAGTTTAGGTTTTGTAGGGTTATTTTCAGAACTTTTCAACACTGCTTTTATTGTAATAGTGACACTACATGGGTTTGCGTAAATTACATTAGGTTAGGTTAATTAGATTCGAACCTAATCAGTAAAGGTGGCAAACCCATGACTGCTTGCAGAGTTTTCTGATTGTCGAAACATGGTCAAGGGTCCATCCAAAACTGAACAGACGAGACGAGCCGACTTTGCTTGCGTGATGTCAAATGGACTTTCTCCCGGAATGCTGCTCATGTATCTATGCATGCAGATGAGATCACCACAGTCGTGGATGCAAAATGAACCAACCATGAAGTTGGGTTTGCTAAATAGTTCTACCCTGACATGCGCATTATGATGGAGTTAATTGGCATGGAAATGTTGGCCAACCCTTCGCCCGCCTCGACTAGTACTTTGTCTGATTGGATTCTATCCGAAGCGTAGAAGGCAGCAAAAGGATGTTGTGTATCTATCATGTGAGCAACAGGCCTTACTGAGGGCCACGCAAAACACATGTCTCCCGAACAGTATGGTTCTTCGGTTGGGTGGTAATTCCACATTATCAATTGAGCACCGTCCATCTCAAAATTTGGCGCGGTGTAGAGGATGAATCTGGAATCAAATATAAGCATGACGTAATTTTTGTAAACATAATGAATTACACATTTCAGTTTACACCTGCTTTCAGACATAATCCTAGTTGATGTGTTGTAAACGTATGTTTAATGATTTAATAATTTTAAATGCACATCTACGTGAGCTAAACGATTTAATTATTATGGGAGTGCTTTAATTGAATTCAGCTTTTGAACTACTGGTTTCGCGTATAGACTCGTTTTGTTATAGACGCATAGCCATTAATTGGCAGATCAAAAAGTACATGTACAAAAACAATTTTACACTTTTGGAATCAGCGTCAATTACTGATTAAACTTCTGAACACAAACTTACGCTTTCAGCTTATCGCCACTTTTTCGCGGCGATTTTCATAGTAACCTATGCCTATGGTGCGAGGCCTATTTACTCATATCGGTGTCTTTAGTCACCAGAAGCATGTGGTTTGGTACTCTTACGCATGCACGCACGTGCAGATTTCAAATGGACGATTAGTAGGGTAAATTACCGTGTTTCAATAATAACGAGTTATACTATCTGTCTTTATGCTTAGTTAACCTGCTGTAACCGTAAGAAAGGGTGAACATTTACCATACAAATCACAGTTTTGATTTGCTTGTGAATGTGTACTGCAAAACTACCAATTGTATTGCAAAGCTACAATTCACTTCAAAAAATTTGTATTGGGATATTCCGTTTGTCGCAGAAAATATTAAATACACTTCATTCAGCACTAGAGATGGGCATTCTTTGTTTTGAATACTGATTTTAGCCTGTTTTAGGACGGGCTTTTTTTGCTAGTTGAGAATAACTTACGTTCCGAGGACACACACATTGGTGACTTCTTCGCGTGGAAGAAGGTCAGGAATTGGAGTTGTGACCAGACGCTGTCTGCCGCTGGCAAAAGTTAGGTTTCCAAATGCTTGCGTAGCAAATGCAGAGTTGCAAAGGGCAAGTGCAACGATCATGGAAAGTAGATGTTTCATATCCATTGCCAATATTAGTTAAGCGAAATTTAACAAATTGTTCAGAAAGTTATCAAGGCCTACAATTCGCGCCTTGTCGTGAACTATATACGGAAAGATAGCATAGACTACCAATTCTGACAAATTCTAGTTCATTCGAGTCTGATAAAACTTATCAATGCTATCAATTAATTAGCTAATATATCTCACATAGTCTATGATTCATGAGTGGATTGGCAAACTTCCTGAGGTGTGACGGGTTACCTCCTTAATCATCTTGACACTTAAGAGGGGTAACTTGAACAAATAACCAACGTGACTCAAATCAACTAGAGAAACACACCCGTTCTAGGACAGGATGATTTTGTTTGAAAAGTCTACTTTAACATTATTTGTGAGAAATTACGTTTTTGCTGTTACAAAATTTCGGAATGCCCATTTTTGGTAGATAAACGTAGGAAATTGGCAAGAGTACTTTACTGCAATTCAGTTTTTAAAGTTTATACTTTCCGAATTTAATCGCTTTGTTACGCACGCATAGTTGCTCTATGGCTACTCAAAAAGTACGCCGGTTAAAATTAGACATAAAGGTAATTAATTTTTTTAGACTTAAAGTTGACATGAGTTAAAACAAAACTTGCCTATGTCAATGTGTGTCCTATGGTCAATTTTTTAAGAGCATGATCTAGTGGACGGGAGTACGCATGTGCCAGAGGAAGGATTTCTGAAGAGGCCGTTTCTTTGCTTGGTAGCACAAAATGTTACCTGCAATTTACTGAACACTAGAGACGGGCATCTTCCTTAACTTAAATCTTAAAATAAAATTTACCTGTCCTAGGATGGGTTTGTTTAACTAGTTGGTACATAATTAAGAATTATGACGATTTTCAATGTCATCAAATAATAATAGTCCAGTTTCTTATCTAAGTTTCGTTTCAAATTTTTAGGTAATTTATCAATTTCTGACTCAAAGTCATTGCTCGATGTTCGAATTGTGATTCATTCAAGCACTTGAGACAAGATTACTGGACAAATTTACTAGACTAGATTAAATGTCATTAAAGCATTGAGGCAGGTAAACTTGCAAAAGAGTGCAAATATCAAAGTCGTTACAAAATTGTAAAATTATATTGTCACGAACACAATGCCAACGAAACCCTCGACACCGTGGACGCGGTATTGAGATTATGTAACAGTAAAAAGAGCGTTATTCGACCATCCCGCAGAGCGGTTGGTCAAATTTGTATGGAGAGTGGGTAGGGATGTTAAAGGAAAAGGACTCATTAGCATACATACATGCAAATGAGGGTAGTGTTCTAAACATGCACATCACTTTGTATTTATAGAAATTGGAGGTCAAATTAAGTTACTGGCCATTTTCTTCATGTCTGCAACCGTATTAGCATAATCTAAATTTACATTTGGTACGTATAAAGCATACGCTGGATAGCAAACGAGTTTATTGTCCAAGAGTAAGCAGGATCACTGTTTGTTGAAGTGAACAAGCACTGGCCTAAGAGTCCATAAGACTTTACAAAAAACAAAACTCGCATTTTCATCAAAACATTTGAATAATCGTTTGCTTTTTCAATTTGAAGGTCTGACTTGCATAAGTCGTTATATTACAAACTTTTTCAGCCCAGCATTTGGATCAGGGGAAAATTTTTTTTACAAAGTCTTCTCCACAAAGCTCTTTATTCTGGTTGTCTTTTAACAATGGAAATTCGGGAAGAGTTTGTCACATTTTCCCACAAATTTGAAATACTTTTTCATTTTTAGTTGGGTGAAGGCTCCCTCAATTTATTTAGGTTAACTCCCTCGACACCAAAATTAAAGTCCAGCAAACCAATTAAGGTATTGTCAAGACTAGCCACATGTAAAGCAGACCTAATTAATCCGTCGCATTGACAATCTGATAATATTTTTTTTAATTTTATGAATTTCAAACCCGATCACGGGACAAAAATTGACAAAATTTGGGATTTTATACAAAAAAAAATGTAAAATCTTAAAAAAGACGGAGTAATCGACAGTTTTTAAAAGTTGTTCACGCAATAAGCTACTTTAGTTACGGGAATGTCAATTGAAAACCATGTCCTATGGTGATGCCATTGCAAGGTAATCTGTTACGCATTGAAATATTTCTGCCTCGTGCTCCAGATTGCAGGATTTCATAACGCAAAGGATGCGGAGCTTTGGGTTTGGCCATGATCTTATAACAGATCATAGTGTAATGCAGTTTTTGCGTTGCAAAAAATTTACTAAAAAAAATTACTGAGGCTGTTCATAATGTCAAATATGGTTGTGGCATGTCACGTGTAGCGTTTTTCTATACAAAAAAAACCAACTGACTGCTTTAAGTTTATGCAACATCCAGTCTTTCACTGTAGTAATAAAAGTTCTCTTAACTAAGGACCCCATGTGTTAAAGAACCTCAATTTTAAGAGTTTTAAATCTAACACAACATATTTCCATGATTTACAACAATTTAACGGAGAGAAAATGGATTTCTCAACTCAAATTTCAAAAACATGGAAGCTCATCATCTCCTGCATCATATACTACTGTAACTTCAGCCAGGTAAGTAAACGCGAAATATAAATTTATTAGTAGTGGCAATAAGTGTAAATATAAACAGTAAAAATCTGGTCTAGGGTTACACCAACGCCTTAATTCCTTCGTCTCTACTACAACTGAGTCATAAGTTTGAAACAAATATTTCAACTATTTCTCACGTTTTTGCACTTAAGACGTTTTCTTTTTTACTTGGATCCGTTGTATGTAAGTCAATAACTCGTAGTTTGAACTACTTAATTGTTCAATATATAATAATATTCGACTATGAACATTTCTAATTTAAACAGTCGTCGTTTTGCACATTTTTACTCTCAACTAACACTAACCAGGATATGGTCTCAAGTGTTTGCGTTTTTTCGAAATCAAATTTGGGCCATTATGATACATTAAAAAAAAAAGATAATTTTTCAATAAAGTGAGAATTCCCAATACTCAAAATTTCAAAAACTTTTTTTGAAATAAAATTTTTTCAAAACCTTATGGGATTTTACACGTGAATTTTGCGGTTTTACGTTTTTACGTTTTACCCTTACAAAAAATTTAACTTTTCAAAAATTCCCAATTATTCACATTATTACATTTGCGTGGAAAGTAGAAAGCCGCGGGCAGAGGTTTGCGCGTATCCAAGTGAGTATTGTTTCAGCAGACTCGAACATCGCAGGTTCGAAACCCCGCAGCTTCGTTTCAACTTACTTTTTTTTAACATTAACTTTTCGAAATTGCTAAATATCATGATACCAAATGATTAACAGAATTTCTTTATTCCCAAATTTTGATTTTAATTAGTTAATTGCGATTACTAATTAACAAAAATTAACTTTTCGAAATTGCTAAATATCATGATACCAAATGATTAACAGAATTTCTTTATTCCCAAATTTTGATTTTAATTAGTTAATTGCGATTACTAATTAACAAAAATTAACTTTTCGAAATTGAGTTAAGCATGTAAATGGGGGTTTTTACGTACGCTGAACCTAACTAACAAGGGAATGCCTTCCGGTGTCCCCTCTGCTTGAATATACCACATAAGCACAACTTTAGTTTAGGGTCCTAAACTCTCATTTATGGACCAATTTTGTTGTAAAATTCATAAACTGA
>JAQFYP010000255.1:0-27928 GCA_034694865.1 Bilobella braunerae | reverse complement strand
ACAACATACAACTACTGAATCTTAAATTAAGTTGGCTCAACTCGTCGATATATTATTTGCTTAGTTTTAGGTTTAATCACAAGCAGATCGCAATACGCCTGTAAAGAAAATAGACAACGGAATCTGGTATTAAATAATTGTTTGAGTAGGCGTTTCAGATTTTTATATTATTTTCATAACCAATGTTTGTTAGGGACCTCCACTATTTGTCATTCATAGGTAAACTTAGGTAACTAAAGCATTAGTATATGGTATATAGTATACAAAAAATTCAAAAGTTTTGAACAAAAAAGTGCCTTCAAAACTTATATTGTTTCCGCTAAAACTCCGTAAGAGCTTCCTGAACTCCAAATTCAATTAAATTTTATTCACGTCTGCGCATTTCATGTAAATTCATATAACACAAGCTGGCCTCTATTTTGTTATTATAAATAAAAACCAACCAATACACTTTAGGTTTTAAATTTAATTGTGAATCTGTCCAAGTAATAGTGACGAGAATTGGGGAATTAATTAGTAACTCAAATTGTAACAAATTTAAAATATAATTTCTTGTGTCTAAATATTAATTCTAGGGAAGTGTATGCTAATACTAATTTGAAATCATCCGTGTTTTGATTTAACCATTATTTTGGTTTGTTATTTGAACGTACTGGAATGTCCAGCAGCTGAAGCTGCTCACTGAATTTGAATTTCCGGAAACTCTTATGAGGTGCGCCGAAAATCTTAAGTTTTGAAGGGAGGACTCTGTCGCTATTTTCAGTTCAAAAGTTTCAATTTTTTTTATTTAATTTGTAAATATTACAGGCAGTTTTAATAAAAAATTTTAGTTAGGCAACTTGAACTAAAGTTGAGAATAAGTGGCATTTCTATACACGCGCAGCACTTTGAATAATTCCCTTGTTGGTAGAGAAATGTAGGAGTCTTGTCATAATTCAATTTTTCAAAACAAAATAAATACTTTTGTTGTATTTATCATGCTTATGGTATCAAGGGATGTTTTTGAAGGGTCTTGGAAGACATATTGTGGGTACTATTTTTACGGGTTAGGTTTAAGTGTCACTTTTAGAGGTTTGTTAGCTATCAAATTGTTAGTTGCATGAAAAATAAAAAAAAAGCTGGTATTTTTGTGCTAGGCTTTTTAAGACTCTTAGAGCTTCCCGAGACATCTGCAACCATTACCATAATTACGATTTATGAGAAAGTAGCATATGCTTTTGAGACTTTTGACTTTTATGCAGCTCAAGGGCAACGCCCGGTTAAGCTCGATACGGGGTACAAGTAAGGTTTAGGTTCGGTGAGGGGTTATAATGAACTCAAATTTGAGAACAGATTTAAAATCAGTTAATTATCTGTTCTGGAGTTAATTCGAGGCTGAACGGAGAGACAAACAGACAAATCAGGCTAAACATTCAGTAGTTTTTGCTACTGAGTAGCAAATAACAACTAATAATAATATGAAGTGGCAAATTCAATTATCCATACAAACTCAGGCTACGACAAGAATAGCTTCGAATTGAAAAACACTATTAACTTTCCAGATTTATGGCATTTTGTGGTGACGTAAATGATAACAGGATATTTTCCGCTGGAAATAGCAAGCGACGTCGTTATTTTGCTTCCCGACGGCACAAATCTATGGTTGTTATTGAGTTATTCTTAAATTTTATGATTTTTAAAATACTCAACACAATATTCCATGCAGATGCAACTTTCATTTAACATTTTTTTTTAAATTCCAATTATAGGCAACAGCATTTCAAGCTACAAAAAAGTAAAAAATAATTTAAATGGCAAACTATAAATATACAATTGTGTTATGAGACAATCTAAGTTAAAGAGATTGAAGAAATTAATTGAAAATTAGTTGAGCTTGTCTTGGAGCAATTTCCCATTTTAACTATTCTACTACTAAAACTTGATTTAAACTAATATAATTTTTTCTTAATTTAAAAGTCATTAGATTTGCTCGGTTGTTCTTCGGTTATTTTGAGGCCAATGCTGATCTAATATTACAATATTAATTCCCACCTTGATTATTTGCATTGTATTGATGATGTGATTGCTCCCTGTTGGCCAACATCCTTTAAAGCTAACCGACCCATCACCTCGTATTCGTCGGCACCACCGCCGCGCTTTGACTACCACACCGCCGCGTAATCATCGCCACCACCGCTGCGCTTTTAACGTCGCAGCAAAAAAAAGGAGCGTTATTTGACATTTCCGCAGAGCCGATGGTCAACATAAAGAGAAGGGTAGGGAAGCGGTAAGGATAAGGAGCTCATTAGCATAAATGTTGTCATAAGGCGGGCACAACAGGCTATCCGTAACATTCCGCTGTTTTACGGGCCTAGTCCACAAAGGGAGGACACCAACCTGAAATAAGTTACGGCCGTAACTTTCGCCACATTCATAACCGCAGGTGACTTTATGCAAATGAGGGTATAGTCTGCTTAATTCTGACAGAGAGGGTTGGAAATACTATCGGTTACTTTCCAAATCCTCTGTCTGTGTATGCCTAGTTTACCGAGTTACAGGCTTACACAGTCAGAGACAAAGTAATTCCTTAAGGACCAAACCAACAATACACACTTTTTCTAGCTAATCGGGGGAATTTAACCCCGTTCTTATGCTGGCTAGTGGAGAGAGACTGTGGCTCTTCACCACTAGGCCAACCTCGCCAACTACTAGTGCCGCATTCTGAAATAAAACAAAAATTGAAAAGTAAGCATTCACAGAAGTCCAAGGCCTTTTTTGATTTTTTTTTCTCTATTTTACAATTGCTCAAAATGCTCTACTAATGAAGCACGTAAACTTGCCTCCTGGTTACTTTCAATGATTGATTTTAATTTTGAGAAGTGAGTGCCTCAATATGCTCCTCAATACTACTATTAATATTAAAATGCATAACACACTTATGGAAGACATTGCATCTATTGTGAGTGGGCAAATAATTAGGACCGATAAAAGAAACATGATTCCTACAATAACGTTTCACTCTAACTAGTTGGAATGGAAATGTATTAATTAGTGTAGTAATTAATTTAAGTTGTAGTTAATTTAAAGATTTAAGTTATTCGTAGGAGCGGTTGTGTAGAGAAAACAAGTAAGTGTGATAAGTAAGTGTAGGGGGACCCAAAGTGGTCTTAATTGTATTGTAAATGAGTACTTAAAAAAGCAAATTTAAAAGTTAATCAATCATAACTTTTTAGCTAACATAACAGCCTCTTCAACAGCGAAAATTCGTTTATTTACGCACAATGACTTTTCTGAGTAATATGTAACCAATATAGTTCCTCCACATTACCACCAAATGTTTAAGACAGTGTTCTCATCGTTGTTAATAAAAAAACCTTTAAGTAAGCTCTGTAGCATTTAGAAAAGTATACGTAAAAGTGAGTCGGGAAAATACTTGCATAAAACCAATCGTCTTGCCTGCTTACATTTTGTCACGTATTTTTTTAGAGGCGTTATGCGCTTATGTTATGGCGAAACGCAATTTATTTGAGACAACAACATCCACCCCACTTTCAATGTTTTTGGGTTTAGTGAAACAACACAATGTTCGAAAAATACGATTTTGCAGAAGGACACAGGAATATGACCTACATGGCGTACACGTGCACAATCCTAACGTATACATAAGTCTTACAAATTTCGGCCGCCTTTGGCTCGTCATAAAAATGTGTCTTTGAAAATAAATGACTGAAAAATGTTTTTCTCCTAGATGTCTTTTTGAATGAGCAATTGCAAGTAAAGTCCATGCTATGACAAAATGAGCCATAAAACAAAGACAAAATGCTTAATGCTTTGGACATTCTCGTTTGGCTGGTATCAAGTAAACCTGAGTATTTCTTTAAGTAAGCACTTTATTATGCTACAATTTGAAAGCGATTTAATTGTATAGAGTTCCGTTAGACTACAATTTTTTGTCAGCATGGCAATAGTACAAATTATTAAATTTTTACACCATTTTGTTTAGATCATTTTTGCTGCGTGAATGTAATTGGAACCCCGTCTTTCGTAACTGAAGAGACATCAATCAGCGTCGCTTTATTTTGCTAGGCCTACGGGACAGGTGGCTATAATTCCGATCTGCAGGGTCACAAACACTTTTGTTATTATTTCTGCTCAATTCTTTTCTTCGCCCAACCAAGTTTTTCTAAAAATTGTGAAATTAAATAAATAAATTTTGATGTTCTCATCGAAAACTGTAATTCTATCGAAATTTATGAAGTTCTTATCAAAAACTCGAAAATTCAATTTTTTTTTAAAGACTCGGTTGAGCGGAGAAAATAGTAGAAATAATAACAAAAGTGCCGATATCTGTGACCCTTCAGATTGGAATTATAGCCACCTGTGCTTCCCTGGCGCCTAGGGAGGACTTGGTTGGCTAATCTTGTACCAATTAGAAAATTATGGTTGGCTCGAACCCTGGCTTGGTTGTTTTGACTAAGACGTCTTCCACCATTGGCAACAAACTGACAAGGTTCTCAAATACTTGTTTTAAGTTTATGTTAAAAATATGTTAAAATTGTTTTACCAAAGTGTATTTATTTGTGTCCCAATTTTACAAAAACAAGAAAAGAAAAGCAAACGTTTACATAATTTCAAGGCGTTGCATGCCAATTCTTCTTTATTTTTTCATTGTTCAAAATATGTTATTTATTGTTTAAATTCTCTACATTACAAACACATAGGCTCAGCTCCTCTCTACTATTAATAATATTAATTTAAACAATATTGAGATACAAAACAAACAAGTTTTACTCGTAAAGTAATTTAGCATTCTGTGGTGCCGAATGGTTTTAACCGGCATCAAGGTAAACATGTTTCCAAAATATTAATATCTATTGTATTCATAATTATGCCAATAAAGTATTAACTAGTGTATAATTCATGTTAAGTTAAATACACATTAAATTACTAAAATTTTCATCGTAGCATGACAAAACTTTTATTTGATTAATTAATAACTAAACATAACGCACACAAATTTAAGCAGTCATACCTGTTTTGTAGTGCATTTATAGTTATAGAAACTTAACAAAATCTTAATAATAAATAATTGTTTCAGTACTTGATTATATATTATATTTAATAATTTTATTGTAAACTTAATCATCGTGTTATACTCAAGTGTAAAGTTATAGCTAGGTTTCCCGCTCTCAATTTCCGCTTAAGATATATTTTTTTTTGGTCAGTTTAACATAACTTTTAGCAGGCCGACAACCTGACGCGGCCTACAAAATTGACGCAAACTCAAGTTTAAAATGAAATTTGAAAATTGCCGGAGCACAGAACAAGTAAAAAATGTTGTGCTGTATGACAACATTTTGACACAATTTCAGAAAAAGAACAATTAACAAAAATTTACCACACTGAAATATGGCCAAATTTGGCTGAATTTCATATTCTACACGTACGCGCGTTCCAAAATGGCAATTTCAAATGTTCTTTTAATTTGGGTTTGAAAAAGGAACGTTTTAAATTTGGCAAAATCCCAGAAAAAAATCTTTCTCATGCGCCACACTTTAATATTGTCAACTTTGAAAATTAAACATTAAAAATTGAACCAGGCATTTCTCAATTTTTTTATAGGTACTTTACCTTGTGCTCTACAGTAATTTTGTTGAGACTTTTCTTTTACAGCCTAACTATATCAACACGACGGTTAGAAAACAGGTGCTCTGTGCGGGGTCATTGAGCCTGCAAGTTTTCCTCAAAAACTGTGATGGGAAAAAAAGAAGGAAATGAAATTCTACCAAAAATAAGTCATGAACAACTGGAGATTCAAGACTGAAGAGCTTGCAGTGGAGACAAGTTTTAAAGAGTCAACAATAGTCAATGCTGACTTGGGACCTACTCAATTAAAAACTGAAAGAAAGCGCTATCCGAGCACCAGGTAATAACTTGTTTGTTTTTAAAGCTCTGTATCTCTGTTTAAAAAAAACCTAAATTTTTGCATTATACAATGTTATCCCTTGGCAGCGAATTATTCGGTCAAGCGTACTATTCCTCTTTAATGAAAAACGTCGAAGCTGAGCATTCTCGTCTGAAGGATTACTTAAAAAAAAACTTAGTTGCCAATGTTGCTGATGGGGTCTCAACCATGCAAAACACGTTCGTAATGCAACTGTAGGATTTTGCTGGGAGACCAATACACCACAAATGGTGTTTTGCCCATAAGATGAATCTAGGGTTGAAGCACACCCAGGCGGATCGTGATGTCGTAAATTGGAGTCCCTACTACTAACATGAATTACCGACCATAGCCTCATCATAGTGTTTGATAATCATTTATTCAATCATTATATTGCATAATGTGTAAGAACAGAAGGCACGTTCACATATTAATTGGTTCATTTCACTTGCAATTATGCAAATGTACATTTTATGCCCTTGGTTAAAAGTACATTAAAAATTTATAGGAATTCGGCATCAACTCTGATTTTGGTCTAGACAATTGTCTTTAACACGTGAACCAGGTATGCAAATTAAAATTCATTCATTCACAGGCGGTATCACAAATAGGTAACGTCTCACGAACGGTTAACTGAAACGGAATCGGTGATGACTATTCCTTGTAATCTCAATAGCAATTTTTGAATATTCTTTCTCAGTTATTAGCAACCCTTAAAGTAAAAATTATTTCAAATGTGAAAGTGAGAGAATCGCAATAGGTATTGTTGAGCAGAATGTTCGGAAGTGATGCCTTGTATATAGGTTTTCTCAAAGCATAGTCAGGACAGCAGTGCCCATGTGATAACAGAATATTTTATTCAAGAAATGACGCAAACAAATTTTATACTTAACGCGAAAAAAAACCAAGAATGAATCGATATGAAAAACAGGGTGAGAGCAGGCTTTAAATTAATTGATGACTGGAATTTCATGTTCAATCCACTTACAAATAACCTTAAGATGAACGCACGTTGGCAATAACACTGGCAGCGCTCAGCATTGACCCCTTCAATTCGAAGCTCTAAATCTGTGGAAGTTCATGTTAGTGCGGCAAACTAAATTTTAATAAGAAAAAAACAGTGCAGTGTAGATATGGGAACAAAAGTGGGAGTCGTACAGGCGAGTATGATATTTATCCCTGGGTAGGCAGAGTCTTTTTAGCTAGTGTTAGTCTCCTTATTGCATTTATTTGTACGAAATTAAGTTTAACTAGGTGCAGGCTCATATGGGTGCAATATTAGCGATATATAATTATAGTTATTACAATAGGCTTCCACGTTATCATAAAAACAGAGTTGCTACTCAGTTAATAAAAATTACAGGTATAAGCAAATGTTTCCCCTCTCTCACGTCTTTCTCTCTCAGTAACGCATTTCACTCATCGATAATGAGAATAATGCCAAAACCAAAACGTCTTTGCTTACTTGATTCAAAGTTATTGACGTGAGTGAAAGTAAAAAGTGCTGCCGTGAGATGCCTGAACAAAAAGTGAGAAATCAATTCGACGTTTCTGATCAGCGTCGAGTTTATACAATTAAGCTAACAAATCTTGTGTAGCATTCCTAACTGGGAATCACACAGTCCGTTTGAATTTGTTTGGTTACGTTTCAAAATTACTTCAATAAGGCGGAAAAGTAGACACGAGTTGTTGTTAACGTTACAACGATATTTTGGGATTGTTTTTTGTCATCCAATTCTAGTGTCTCAATCGTTCCTTTCATTTATAAATTAAAAGAGAGCTAAAAAGGAAGGTACCCCAAAAAAAAACTTGACCCATCCTGTAAAACCACGTTGATCGAATGGGCAAAGACACAAGTAGTCGTCAGAAAGCCAGCTGAAATAACACCGGAAATGCTAAACGTGAAACAGAAACGGGTATTTGACTTTATGATTAATGGATTTAACAATGGGCCTAAACCGAACCGGCAAATTTGCGTTGGCCAAGGTGGAGCAGGTGGATTTACCTTTTAAGATCATTTTCAGTATAAATTATCTAAATTTATGTTTGTCGTAGGCAAATCGTTTATCATTGCTGCTCTCCGACACTACTGTACTGCAAGAAAAAACAAGTTTAAACTATTTATTGGACCTTTAAAGTTTCAATTCTCGCAACACTGAACCAGAACGAAGTGTCGTCTGGCTCCAAAATAAGTTTTGAGGACTATTAGTGGGCGAGTTGTACATGCTAACTTGGTATAACCTTCAATTTTATTAAAATTTCATAGCTTAAACTTACTTGTAAACTTTCAAAAATTGAAGAATTTATCTCGAATGAAATCTTAGGTCTGGACTTATTTGGCTACTTGGACACGCGTCTTCGCGCCATGTTTGATTTTGACTCTACGATGGGTGGGCTGCATTGCCTTATGACTGTTGAATTTATGCAGTAAGGACATAATTCTAAACTAAACCTTTTAATCACTTTATACACACAAAGAGTTGTAAAAAAAACTATAGGTTTCCACCTGTTGGAAGAAAATAATCTACGATGCAAGCAAAGACTTGTTCTTTAATACGATATTTCAAAACTTGACTGTCGTCGTTGGTCATACCCCGATTTCTGATTAAAATTTAAGTTATGCATACCATGGTTTGCTTACAACGCTTCTGGGCAATGGGGAAGATATAAGGACAAGCATATTGAGTTCCTTTGCCTTTTACCTTGATTTAACTGCAGGGGATTTTACTGATTAAAAAAAAATATAGAAACGTAGTATATCTGCCAAAAGTCAACGAGCTTTGAACTAAATGGGCGTCCCTCATGTCCATTATTTGAACTCAACCGTTGGCTTCCCGGAGGAATGCCGATTGACGTTACGTTTACAAAAAGCGCTCCTGTATTTAGTCTAGATACGTCAACAAAAAAGTCGTTTAGCTTTTTCATTAAAGAAGCTTAACATTTAAATTTACTTAACAATTTACAAGTTGAATACGTATGTTGGAGTTGGAGTGACAGTGGCAATGTAACAAAATCAAATACTTGCAAAAATAAAACTGTAAAGTTACCTAGAAAAAATGGCAACTGTTGATATTAGGGACTTTGACTTTTATCTATTCCCAAACTTCCACTCGGAGTAGTTAACGTACAAGATAGAATGGAATTTATACAAACAGAATCACAGTGTAACCACGAGTCGTGTGTTCATCTGGAACAGTTAAAAGCAAAAGTTTTAAACAAAAGTATCGTGTGTATGTTTATTTATTATGAAAAATCTTGTATATTTAAATGACTCCAAGTACCAAGAGTATCACACAATTCGACTAACCCCGGAACATGTTCGACTGGAATATAAGGACACATTCTCATTTCAAACTCTTCTTTTGTTACAATACAAGCAGAATGCACTCTGCTATATTTTTTGCAGACCCAGTTTGAAACAGCCCTCTGAAACATTTCAATCCAGATATTTCCAAAATACCTGTTTTTGTTTTCAGACTCCTTTATTACTTGATTTGCTTGATCATCAATATCCCAACTAATGTACTTCATTATTTGTTTAATAAATTCAGAATATTTTGCTTGGTTACATGAGGATCGACAATATAAATGTATTGCCAAACGTTGTATTGGCTTAGAGTTGCTTTCGAACAGTGAAGAATTTGCTTGCACAAACTTTGTTTAAATAGCATAGATCCAATTATTTCACTATTCTAATTAAAACCAGTCTTCCTAATTTACCCTCCTTGTGTTGTGAGCATGTTGTAAATTTTAACCTCAATCGATGTTAACTACTACCCACGTTGTTGCAACTACTCCCCAGGTCATTAATGAACTTTCCAAACCTTGTTTGTGTACAAATCAATGTGCATGAAACGAAATTGTCCCATTGGTCGAGATCTGGCATATCTCCGTTAATGAAAATCCTGACCCATTCTGGGGTGTAACTTCCTACTCTACCTTGGAAGCATTTAATTATTATTGGATAGTATTTGAACAACTCATGACAATGCACTATTTTGTGAAAAGGTCTTAATAGTATAGTCTTAATAATGATAACTTTAAAGTATAATCTTAATTAAACCACACTGGTTCATCGCTCGAATATGATCCATAATATGAAATTACTGCATCTTGTATAAAGTCATTTGAATTCAGTGCTCACGAGATAGCCCATAGATTCCCCAATTTGTTATTTTTACCGCAGCTCTTAGCATGATTGCAAATAAATAACCATTTCCAGACGTTCAAGGAAATACAAATTACATAGCTCATAGCTTTAGAAATTCTTAAGTTACAGGGTTCAGTAGAAAAACAGGCAATATGCGTCTGTAACCATCGATTAGGTAAACGTTGTATTGTGATTACAGAGCATCAGATTAAAATTAGAAATGCTGCCCGATTTACTTTTTATGGCAGGGCTAATCAACTTTGGATCGATATGAAGGATTAAACGACATGGGGATTTAAAACTCCTGACTTTGAGAATTTCGCCTATAACTCGTTTTCCCAAAATTTGATTCTTCAACACGATTCTAATTATTTTAGAATATATGAGCTTACAAACAAGCTCAAGGTCAAGTGCGGTGTAAGAGAAGAGATTTTTTTTTACATCCACTCCTAACTTCAAAACCAAAACTGACCTCAAATTTAAGAAAAAACTTGAAACCCTGCTTGTCCTCTACTGAAAAGCAAGTAAACACAGAGGAAGTGAAATAAAAATTTTTTTTGCTAAAACGTATAACGTCACCCTGGCTTCTCCTAAATTATGCAAAAAGTACGCTCACGCTAATTATGTTTTGCTAAAAACATGCCTAATTTGCTATAGAATGAGCCTTATCATGCTCAACAAGGACCCGTTCCAGGAACAAACCAGATGCAAAGAGGACCCTTTATGGAATTCAACAGATCAAGTCATATTTTACATTCAAGCTGGAAATCTTGATGGAGAAATTTCTAATCGCTTTGCTATTAAATTATCACAGACTTACAAGCGGACAATTAATTACTATTTGAATAATTATAAAAATTTCAAATTAGGAGAAATTATGTGTACCAAAGTAGAACGAAATACAATTATAATTACAATTTTTTGTGAGCATAAAGGAAAATTTTCATATCCGGCATTTAAATACGGATTAGCAAGCGTAGTAGATTTTGTGACAAATTACAATAACAAATTATTGTTATATTCATAGTTGAACTTTGATCAAGAGGAGGTAGAATGGCTAAAAATTTTTAATTTAATAGAAACAGATTTTGGAGAAAAATCTAAATTCAGTGATTTTTACTAAGATTTATTACTAAAAGCTTGGAAATCAAATATGGAAAAAATTTCGATTTTAATAAATTAATTTATTCAACTACTCTTGTCTAAATAAAAATTGTATTTTGTCCAAGATGAGTCTAATGTACGTTCCCGGAGACGCCCTGCGGAAACATATCAATTCTGACAGACCCATAATATTTTGTCATATCGTAAATATGACCGGCGTTTGGATTCCAGCGTTCAACTCCAACGTTAAACATCCGGCGTCAATTGAAGCGGAGTACAAGAAAAATTGAAAAAACTTCAATCTTGGAGACGTCCAGATCATTGAATTTTAACCAAATTATTTTTTCGCCAATCTTTACACTCAGAAGAAACCAACCCTTAAGAGATCTCTCTTTTATTCAGCCTTAGGCCTATGCTTAAGCAAAATGGCTCACTTCGCCAGAAGCCGAAACGCTAGACTTCAGATGACAAAAATTTGAGAAAATATTGGGAATTGGACGAAAATTCAGAATTTGATTGAATACAATCTTTATGAAAGAGCAGTTAATACGATAATTTGCACCGGATATCATCCACTACGATTTTAAATAAAACTTTTTTTTTATTTTGAGAGAAACAAGAGACAAAGACTTCAGACTGACTTCTTTATGCATAATCATCACGCTTGCGTATTTTTGCTTCTTTTATTGGCTCCTTTTGTACAAATGGTTATAAATACAAAAGTAACGTACTATTTAAGTTTAATTTGATTGAGTCCCGTGATCGAAAGGAACTTGGAGTTGTCTCCAAGGCAGGAAATTTTCATATTAGTATTTTAATTCATCATTCTCTAATCCTGTTGGCAAACAGACGTAGTGCTGGGCTAACGGTGTTTATGCCGTTTTGCTGCCTTTTTTTGGCGGATCAATCTTAGGATTTCATTGAGTTAGGTAGGCCGCCTAATTATAATTGAAAGGTCTGGGTAGGGACAAGAGGTTAATTTAACTTAAATAGGAATAACACTTAATTTGGTCGTTAGGATGAGACTCCATCTAAGCTAAGGAGCTATTACAATTAAATTAATTAATTAAGAATTAAAGCAAGAATGATTCATGGCTAAATGCTCTCATTTTTCGATTTTTGGATTATTTGATTCTTTGATCAAAAACGTACATAGCGTACGAATGTCAAAAAATATTACGACTTTAAGCTAATTTTCACATTTAATTTTTGGAACTCTGAAAAAGACGAATACTTGGTACAGTTGGCCAACAAGTTTATGACAAACTTTTTGCCTAGTTATCTATGACACGCAAGCGAATTTGATTTATATTAACAATCTACACCATCTGATATCACTATTTGATCTTTCCTCTGAAACATGCGGAATGACAAAATCTGCAGTTGATTGGAGAAAACAGTACGTTTTTTTTTCAATTAGACAGTCCTTGCAATTGATACGACTACTTTAATCAATCTTGTTTGTTGGAAACGGACTTAATCCGATGCCCACATCTTGACTTGGCAATCACAACCGCCTATAAACCATTTACATTTGGACAGAGGTTGGCTTAAGACATAAGACTCACATATAACTTGACCAATTCCTCAGACTACATACTAATCGATACGGAATTCAACCACTTGTCAAAGTCAGAAAGCCTTAAAAAGGAGTCGTCGAGTAGTTTGTTAGGGGTACAGTGGACCCCTATTGTGTGACCACTATTGAAAACAGACAGAAAAAAAACTAAAAACATATCTATTAAGTATGACAAATCCATAAAAATACATAATTTAAAGTCAGCCTGTAAAAAAAAACAGCGCTCATTACCCTAAATGGCAGTGATGCAAGCTGAGATGTAAATTAGAGCAAAATTGGGCTACTATAAGAAGAGAAAAAACATTGTAAAATTAAAAAAAAGTGTTCAAATTTTCAAAATACAATAAAAATGTTAAAGTTTAAAAATCATAAACATTAGTTCATTAGATTTTCATTGTAAACTAATTTGAAGTGACCACGCTTGGTCATCTTTACTTCAGGAGTCGCTAGAGACTCGCTGCAAAAGCAACACAAAGTAATTGTTTCTTCCATTGCCATAATTTGAAATCAAGTTTGCAGATCTTTCTTATAGATCTACAGTATACTCATTTTAACACTTAAGACAGTGCCCTGCTGCAGGGGCTCGGTATTAACTAGAGCACATAACATGGCTCAATAATTATTTATTAATCAAGGTTAATTGTTTGCATCTTCTCATTTACATACTTGTCAAATAATGTGCAACAATAGGTCCTTTCACTGAGATCTTGTATCATGCCCCAATGTCTCATTTACTATAACACGTCTAGACTTCAGAGTTTCCAAGCAAGGGCCTCCAAAAATCAAAAGTTAAATAGTGGCCTAGACAAAGGAAAGACGAAATTTGCCTAACTCAAAGGCTGCATTTTCATGACCTAATAACCAATTCTTACCAACATTACACTTGCCTTCCTGCCTACAAAAGGCAGCATGTCGAATTCAACAAAACCTGATTTTGCATTTGTTCCTGATTTTCACAGGCTGTTTTGCAGTTTTTAAGGTATCGAATTTCTTCTACACTTTCAATCAAGGGCATAAAAAAATAACTACACGTGAAAAAAATCCAATTAATATTTCAATTCGCTACACAATGGAAAGTTCATTTACCCACATGAAAAGCATAGGGCGCCAATTTCCTATGAACCTGCTTCGCAGGCAATTTGAGGGTCCCAAATTCCTATCAACGTATCTACTGTGTCAACTCACTGGCATAAGATAAAAAAGAAAGTAAGCCCGAAAGTAGCAAAACTTCCCTTTCATCCTATCTGAGGTCACCACGCCTCTCTTCCTTCCGGGTCACCAGGCCCTTCCTATTAATGGGCGTCACCAGGCGCTCTCCTTCACCACCTTTACCCGACACCTTCCTACTACGAAACTTATATCCGAACCTGCGCGCATGCAACCCTCTAGTAGGCTCTATAATTGTCTTTATAAATGAGGGTAGGGAATAAAGGTCACGTATTTAGTAAGCATTTTTTTGACCCCGTCATTTTAGCTTGTTTCACCTTACAAGATAATTGATAATATCCCACTCACCTTTCACACTAACTGGTTGTACAAAACAAGTCAGTGAAGATAACCACATTCTGTGAGAAGTGAGAACGAGGCCATTTCCCCAAAACACAGTCTACGTCCTTATTTTCCCAACCGTTCTGGTTTCTCGAGGCTAACAACCTGTTTTTCGAAAAGAAACTCCCAATGTCCTTATGCAGTTTCTCCTCTGACTAACTGTTTGATTTCAACCCACGAGGCCTCGGGTGCCTCAATTTTGAAAGTGGAACAAATGCAATCGCCTAACTGTTCACATAAAACTCAAAGACTCGTATCACGCTGGCGTCCGTTTTCCACCATACTTGGAGAACGGACTTCTTCACAATCAAATTGGTCGATTTTCAAAAATTTAATTATCATCTATTGTGTTACACATCTAAGTGCTATCACATCAACCAGACGAGTTTCATACATCCGGACGAGAGTTAAAACTAAAAAAAAACAGCTAAAGATTTAACATGTATACACTGGTGTTCATCGCTTTCCTGGTGTCTACGGATGCCAATGATACCAACTGATGACAGTCAAGTTCTGATTCTTCGTAATAGTGATAGCTCGAATGTAAATAACGACTTGTTTGATACTGAGGTCACTAATGTTAATAGATTAGAAACGCTTTCCATGAGTGAGTACCCAATCACGAATCCTTTTCAACAATCTCATTGGACATTAGGACATTTGGACAAACAAATTAATGACAACGGCTATTTCAACATTCCAACACAACCCACGGCAGTAGTTTTATCAGACATTTATACTTCGATCCTCCTCCAAACAGAATATTTGGCTTTTTGTATGTCGAAAAAACCATACCTCGGAATATAAGACATTTATTTTTTTGGGGAAAAACACACTCATACATATTCAACACCAAAATTAATGACAATACGAGATTGCCAACAACTTGTTCCTACATACCGAGACCCAAACGGAACACCATTAGTACGTCTTGGTATTAATATATTTGGTACAACTCATAAGATCAACACTCATTATCAGTGACAAACTACAAATTCTGACAAAATTGACAACTATTACAATTTTGTTCATAAATTAACCATAAATCACACTAATCTCATTAAAATCATGGGACTCGAACCAGTTTCTTTTTGTGACTTACAAGTGGAATCTTGTGAGATGACACAATCAGTAGTTGTTTGGGGAAATGGATACCGTTTTTGGAGAAGATCCAGCATGTACCCAATACACTTACACTGCTCAATCATGTATGTTGGGGAGAGAATTAATTCGATGCCCAAATTTGTATTTGGTAACTTCTACAGTTTTTACACCTTTTACATGTGGACAAAAAATTGGGAACATGCGAATGGTTTTGACAAATTATAGACAGGATGTAAACTTACCGCAAACAAAAGACTCCATTGCTATTGATTTAGAATTTCATTATTTGGCAGAATCTGAATCATTGGGGCCTCATTTAAACATTATTAGGATTACTAGTTGATGTGTGCGATGTCTACACTAAAATAACAGCGCTCTCATTGTTGATCTAGTTGAAATTAAGATATGTATGAAATTTTTGACTAACAAAATGTTTAAATGAAATTTCAAAAATTGTAATAACTAGATACACATACCTTTATATAATTAAAGCGCATAGTCTGTATAAGTTTCAAATTCATTCTTTGACTATCTGAAGCTATAGATGCTTTCGACCAGCACAGATGACAATAAGGTTCTAAAAATGTTCATGAAGGCAATAAGCATCAGAAATTAAATACAAAATCAAAAAATGTTTGAAAATTCTGAGTTTCTTAAGTTTTAACTAACACTAGTATGTACTCTATCAGTGACCAAGAAAAATCAATACAAAATTCTAAAACGGTTTCAGAAAATTTGAGAGTATGAAAAACAGTGTAAGATGCCTAACCAGGAATTTGACTGTGGAGGGGGGGGGGGTGCTATGTGACGAGATAGGCCCGGCCAATCTCAACACACGCGCTTGGCTCTTACTTTCTGTGTGAGACAATCGCCACATTGAGGTCACCGCGTGTAGATGGTGGTGATGTATGATCGTGACGATGCTGTGAAGTGGAGATAAGGAGGCCCGAGGCTAAGGACATCCGGTTGTGAAACTATTATGAGCCACCAATGAGAGAGTGGCTCGTCAAGTGGGACAAGGAGTTAAGGGTTTCATTTTCTCACTTACTTGAGAGAAAGAGATCAAGTAGCGTTCTTTCTTTGGCATGAAGCATTTCCATCTAAAAAGGGCATTGGAACTAGCTCAACCTAGTCAAGCTTGTGGGCTGCGAAGCAGGACAGAGACCTGGCTACACATTACCCAAACAAAACACCATAACTTTGGTCAATAATTAATTGATACAAATCGAACATTTCAAACGCCAGAAATTCCGATGAAGTTGATGTTTTGCGAGCCATTTCGTCAACGACTAGAAAACCTCAAATGAACCAGACACAATCATAACAGCTTCTCAAACGAACGGCAAATTACAGTATTAATACGATCTACTGAAAGGCAATTTAACAAACTCAATCCCAAACATATTTCAAAATGCGTGTAAACGCATTGAAACCAGTTTGGCAGTGACGACATACTTAACTGAACAACATGATGCCAAAGTAGTGATCAGATTTTTATTAAAGGATCAAAAGTATTCTCCTTCTTTGGCTGGAGACACATTTAGGCTGAGTCCATGTTGGACTATGGACTCATTTCCTACCCCAACAGCAGGGCAATTGTAGAACAGGATGACTGATTTTCTCCAGGAATTATCCCGTCAAATAGTCTTACACCCGGAGAATATTCCTTGCGAAGAACACTATCATTTCTATTTCAACATTGATACAAATCGTATGATACTGATATGATAAGAAAAATAATTAGAAGCTCAGAAGTGTTACGTAGAACACAAGGCAAGGGCATCTCGTCATTACCATTGAATTCCTAACAGTGGCATGTTTTACTAAAAAAATTTTGTAGTTTAAGACTTGTTTAAGATAACAAAGTGGAGAAAGTGTGTTGACTTTCTCTGGCAATTTGCGCTAAGCAAGAATGTATGAGAAATGACATAATTGCGATGAGGTCAGGAAAGTAAGGAATTATCTAAGCAGTGACCAGGTTCTGAGCTCATCATCATCCTTAACTTTCGCCTACTTGGCACTTTGGCTTTCTCGCTCTCCTTGAGCATCTATATCTAACATGAGAAAGGTTAGGATGACGTGAGGCTGGAACCTGCCTTCTGCTAATTAAGCAAGGTTATAGGTTAACTGGAAAATGACAGTTTGTCATCTTTGAAGGATCGTTCCCGGCCTTGTATAAATAGGCCGTCAAGACGGCATAACGTTTAACAAATTCTTAGAGTAAAATCTGGAGACAAATTCTTAACACGTTCATCCTTCTTCCAAGATTACTTGAATAAAAACTTCATAGTCCAACCGAGCCCTTGATCATCAGGATTTCGCTTTCTTTCACCTCGCATAACTACGACCGAGACTTAAGGTGTGTCGCATATTGACATTTATTCAAACGGAGGCTTAAGGCCTGTGGTGGGAAGCCGCCCGAACGCAGGGATTGCTCTCTTATTAAGATCACGTTAGGTTAGGTTAGAAAGTCGTGTCATCCTTAACGAACCTCCGCAAACGGGCCCTATTCGAGGAGGCACCTTTAAGGGCCTCCGAGGACGATAAGCATTGGTATCATCTTTTCATACAAGAGTTACTTACATGATCATTACCTCATCGTCATCATGATCAATTCATATCATCTTTATTTTGATATAAGCAAAAGACCCATTTCACTTTTAATTTCAATAAAAAAAAATTTTTTTAAATTTTTTATATACTAAAAGGTTTATATACTTTTAAATGTATATAAATTTTTGTATTTAATCAATTTGAATATGTTTTGATGGACCAGGTTTTTGGCTTTTAAAGCTTTTTAATCGCCTCATTGCCTTTCTAATTTCCTGCCATTGAGCTAAACAAGTTTTATAAAAAAAATTGACCACCTCGGTCATCCTTACTTCACGCGTCGCAAGAGACTCGCTACAATTACAACACAAAGTAATTGTTTCCATTGCAATAATTTGAAATTTATTTTTCTGATTATTTTGATAGATCTACAGTACGGATTTTAACACTTAAGACAGTGCCCTGCTCAAGGGGCTTTTTATTATGTACAGTACATAACTTGGCTCAATGATTATTTATTAATCGAGGGGAATTGGTTGCATCTTCTCATTTACATACTTGTCAAATTTTTGGAAGTGCAACAAAATTTCCTTTCACCGTGATTTTGTACAACGCACCAATGTCTCATTTACATACTATACACTTCTATACATCAGTGTTACCAAGGAATGACCACCAAAAATCAAAAGTTACATAGTGACTTGCACAAAAGCCAGACTTATTGTGCCGAACACAAAGAGTGCCTGTTCATTAATTAGACAAGTCCAATGACCTCATAACCAATTCTTACCAACAGTTTACTTGCCTACACTAGCATACAAAATTCAGCATGTCAAATTCGACAAAACCTGATTTCCATTCGTTCCTGATTTTCACAGGCTATTTTGCAGTTCTCAGGGTGTCGAATTCCTAAACCTTTAATCAAGGGCATAAAAAGCTCATTTGCATAATTACATGTGCAAATTATCCAATTAATATTCCAAATTGCTAAACAATGGACAGTTCATTTACCCACATGAAATGCATAGAGCGCCAACTTCCTATGAACCTGCTTCGCAGGCAATTTTTAGGGTTTCAAAATCCTATCAACGTACCAACTCTTTCAACTCACTGCCATAAGATAGAAAAATAACATAGTTACAAATAAGCAGCATGAATGGTGATTGATTGGAGGAATAGGTAAAAGGATATGATAAGTTTATTCTAATATTTTTAGACTAATATGGATATGATGTTTATCCTCCTTACACTTATTCTACAAATAACATTAGAATCAATCACCTTCATATCCAGTGACCTAGTTGACATGAACTTCTGGTTTTGAGTTTGGCTTTCATTTGGCATATTGGAGCGCATTTGGTAGGTGTCAGCGAGGGTCATAAGAGGTCATTAGTTGCCAGCACCAGAGTAATGAGTGGCAGTTACTAACTACTATTTCTGACTGTTCCAACGGTGGGTCATTGAGTCTCTGACCTGATCAGAGAGCCCTGGCAGCCTGCACCTTTACAATATTATAAGTTATAAAAGGCTTTTTTTCTGTCGCCCAACCAAATCGTGTAAAAGTAAAATTAATAAACCAAGTAATCTTGATGAACTGGTCCTTCAACCAAACCATGATTGCGGAACCATAATGCAATGTCACAGAAACTGTCCGACGCTATAAAAATAATAATTTTCATAGATACAAATTTTCCGAGGCCTGTCGTTGTTTACAGTTTAAAAAAAAATGTTCACCTTCCCCAGAGAAGTAAGACGTGTTGAAGTTATTTCCACTGACATTGGCTTTCTCGCTGAAACCAAAAACCAAGCTCTTAGCTAAACAGAGTATACCGTTCATCAAAACATAGTGGAACACCCACAGTTTTAAAAAGATCATGTTCTAGGGCAGAAACAAAAGCATTCAAAAGAGACACTAAATTGTAGATATCCGTACAATTGACATTGCAAAAATTTGTCAAATGTAACTGGTACATTAGACAACTAAAAATATGATGACTATACACTATGATTCATATCGGGCCATATGCCGACAATTTATTGCTAATCTCTTTGTTAACGCAGCCATCCGACTAATACCGGCAGAAATCTTCCATCTTGCCAAACAGCAACACGTTAAGGGGTTAAATTAAGCTTAGAACTATTTCCTTGCGAGTTTAAAATAAGTTTAAAGTTTAGATTAAATGAAGAAGAATAACTTCTAATTTTTAATTTTAATTTATTAATTCTCTCAAATCTTCCTATCTTTAGTTCATAATAGGCTTATTATCATATTGTGGTTTCGAAAAAAATTTTTTACAAGGAACCCATGGTCTTTTGGCTTGAAAAGAAATACTATAGACAAAAAAATTAAACAGGTTTGGAATGCAATTTTTCAAGATTTTTATCTCTCTCATTTTATTCTTGCACCAAAGAACAACTTAGTTTGAGAAAAAGAAAAGTTCCAAAGCACGAATGAAATCCCTGCTTGTTACTCCAGAAATGGTTCGGGATTTTAGGGGCCTCTAGAAAAAGAATCACTCAAATGCCTGCCGCTGGTGTGAGACCAGCTTGAAGTACAAGTAGTTATCAGAGTAAGGAAAACGCAGTCCGGTATAATATTCAAATCCCATTTTTAGTTTTACAAAACAAGAACTTCCAGACGTATCCCTAAGGCACTTAAATTTTTACTACTGCATAGTGAACCAACTGATTCATAAACATTACGGAGAGACAAAAATGCTTTCTAGAAGAATATTTTTGTGCTGTATCTTAATCAATACAGCTCAATAAGCAAAGTAATATTATTACTCCCAGTCGCACCGTTAAGGTAGGACAAATTGTGAACGTGCACATATATAATGGAAAAAAAACTTGAAACTTCCGGTTGAAATCATTATTCAGAAACCAAAACTTCAAGCATTAAGGACCACTTAGCCTGCAATTCTATCGCCAAATACCTTATAATATCAGAATTCAGCTAGGAAGCCTACTAAATTAGTTGAAAAGTATAGGTACGTCTTCGGTTTGAGCGCTGTTGGAGTACAGTTTTAAACCATCAAACTAAGAATAAGTTAGACTTAGTTAGTAAGTTTTAAGTTTTGAAGTAGAATTTGTGTATCTAGGAAAATGTAAGAAAACGAGAAATTTACAAATTTTATATTGTAAATCAGCAATAAATTGCAATTCGAAAATCAATATTGATTAACTAAATTCTTCCGGTTCCATATATGCTTTCCAACCGCATGTTACAATCATATCATTCACAATATACCTGCACGAGCGCAATATTGCATGATTTAAATTTCACCAAGAAATGGTTCAAGAGAATGTTAGATTCCACGTGCAAAGCATAAAATAATTTTTGCGTATTATAAATTACAATACGCCAGTTGTAACCGATGTATATCTTATGGCATGCTCAGTGGAGCTTTGCGTTTTGCTGTCACAAATATAATTTAACACCTGCCAATTCCAAATCCCTTAACCATAAGGTCAGACTAATTGCCTAATTAATTAGTTTTAATTAACTTGTTTAATAAGTACTTGACATAAAAACCTGAAAGTTGGGTGACATTCGTCCGTGAAAATGAACTTCGACCTGCCCGAAACTATGGTCACAACGCAACTTCCAGACGCACATTGAATAGATGACTCTGTACAGACATCGGTTGTGTACACACTTGTGCTTCTGATGCTAAAATGGCTTTTCTTGTGTTTCACATTTGAGGGCTTTTGATTGTTCTGGGATTTGTGATCATTACTTGTGATGATCACGTTACGTAGGTTGTATGTGTCCTTTTCTTTTGATGTAGAAATCACAGGTTGCGGTTGGGGTACCAATGCGAAACCAGTGACAATGTATAAACTGGAATTTGAAAAATATTGTTCCAGCTTAAAAATAATTGTTTCGCGCATTTGTGTCAATCATATTTTAGTTCATATACTAGTTATAGGACATTTTTATGAAAGGTCAAAATTTAAGATTTGTGTTTTAGGTTGAATTTTTAGTAAGTGTGGAATTGAAAATTAAATTGTAAGGCAATTATGCGCCCTGTTTTGTACATGGACTGGTTTAAAAACAGTCAATGACGCCACAACAGGCATCACTTATGCGTGAAATAGTTTGCGTAGTCGAAACTGCACCACAAATTTTTGCGGATTAAGTGACTGCACAACATGAACTATTTAAGCAAATACTATTTTTACTATTACCAAATCATTTAAAGATAGGAATTATGTTTTCTCCGTTTTTAAAAGTTACTTTTAAAGCCGTAAATTATTTAATTAACGTTTTTACCCAATGGTCATCTTGCTCTGACGTGTTTTCATTATATTTAGCCTCTGTTTTCTGGACGGAACTATGGAATAAAAAAAATATAAACTTAAAGTGTAATTTGACCTCATTGTGATTTAAGAGAGTATGAGATTATGTTCAAAATTAACCTGAAAATGCAATCTTTCCGTCCCTTAAATAGTTGGAAGTTGTGAATGTAGTTCGTATATGCCGTGTAGCCATTTGCTAGCGTACCGCTCTTGATTGTATCTTAAATTTTGTTTAAACAAATCCAGAGGCACCTCCAAAATCTCATTTCCGTTCATCTTCATTCTGTTTGAAAAATATCAAGTGCATATAAGGTTTCAAATTCATGTACAGTATACATTAAGTTACCTAAATTACTAGCTTTAAGTAAATAAAGTTAGTCATACCCCACGTGTTGGAATTTTAGAAATTTCCACAACTCTTAACTCTTAATATGCTTTAGCTCTGGTTTCTCGCTTAGAAGTTATAAATCTTTGATAATTCACTGGACTAATTTTTAGTAAACAAATCTTTAAAAATTAGTTACTTCACCTCATCTCCACACAATTTAGTCACAAGTCACATTACCTTACAGGTGTATAAACTGAAACTGCCACAGAATTTGGTTGCTGAAATTGAACAAGTTTCTACTCCCTCCCTGAACAAGTTAAACTTTTTTTGTCGCCTTCAGGCACAGATTCTCGTTACTCGATTCAAGGTCGTCAACTCTTCCACCTTCATCCTCTAAAGGCATAAAAATGTAGGATGCAAACGAAAATATTTTATCAACAGTGGGAATCCTTGCTTAGCACATTGAGTTTGGACCACTACTTCGTAATTTAATTCCAAGACAATTTGTAATAAATTCATTATAAATTATTAAATTATAAACAAAACTCCTTCTACGATAAACAATAAGATACAAAATAAATATGTGTCCATGGAAAGCGATACTTGATATGTCGAATTCTAAATATTTAAACAAAATTTTGATAAATTATATTATATTTTACTTTAAATTGTAATAACCCTATTAGCAACACGGATTTTCATCATAAATTTTCAGCAAAATGGAATCAATGAGTGGTGCACATCGAATTACCTAATTTGGATATATTAGTTCAATATTTTTATTGACAGAAAAAATTGGGTATGAAACGTGAATTTTAGGTTTATAACTGGTATTTTGAATACAGGACGCGTACGACAAATAAGAAAAATGCAGAATTTACGAAAAGCTGCGTGATGTCAGCAAAATAGGAATGGCAATCCGATCCGACAATAATCCGATCCATTGGATTCGGTCGGAATTTTTCTCGGATCGGATCGGCTCACTTTTTTATCTGACAAATCGGATTATAGGGCAATCCGAAACGAATTAACCGAAACATTGGCTCGGATTACCGGTCGGATTTTGGATTGGTTTTTGTAAACATGTTTGGCGCAAAATCAAAATTGAAGCTTTTTTGCGTGTAAAGTGACGCGGAATACTTTATTTGTTTTATTTAATTGTCGATTCTCACTGAAAATTATCTTAAGTAATCATGAAAGTTAATCCAGACGTTTTCAAAACTGTTCTTGAGCGTGAGTTTTCCTCAAGTTTAATTGAATACAAATCGAGAGGAGGCAAAAGTTGAATTTGGGATAATTTCAGCGACAAAGAAAAAAAGAAAAACTATAAATTATTTTTTGGAAAAAATAAAAAATTAAGAGCGCCATTTTCCATTACAGAATTAAATGTTTGTCTAATAATTCTATACGACTTAAGGAAGTCATGCGGAAGTACGAAAACACTCGCCTTGCACATCAAACACAAACTATCAAAAATGCTTCCAACGATCACGTGCAATCCAGAAATGCATGTGCGTAAGCGATTGAATAAAAATTGGCTTTGAGGATAATTTTTTTGGCTTAAACATATTCGTAGTTTAGACGTTAAAATAGAATGTTCTTGATTTTCCTACGTTGTAGTAGTATTTCAAGAAATAATACGAAATCCGATCCGATTTCGGATTAATCCGACGGGTTAATCCGACTCGAATCGTATTGGGGTGTAATCCGACGTCGGATTAACCGAACGCACCTGCTAATCCGAAGATCCGTAATCCGACCCGAAATCCTCGGATTGCCATTCCTACAGCAAAAACTGCAACTTTAAATTCGGTTTGGTTATTGTGTTTAGGAAACCAAAAGTTCCAACTCGGGAACACTATTACTTTCGTGATAACGTGAAAAAAACGTGCTAATTTAGACCCTCTTAACGTTAGCTTTTAAAATTTAAGTTAAAATTTAAGTTTAATCGACATTATTATCGGGTCGATAGTTAGTATGTTGACATTTTTTTTTATACTAATTTTTTAATTATATACTAGCGAAAACCCAATAAACAGTTTTCGGATTTGGGGGTCATTTACGGTTCTCAAAATGATGGGAAAATGCAAAGCAAAAACCTTTTGCTTTGCTCGAGATCGAATCCCTGTCAACGCATTTTTACATTGTCCCTGCCTATTAGGGCGCTGGAACTCCACGAAGGATGAGGGGAGAAGCCGGGAGTTGGTTTGCATCAATTTCCACATAAGGGACTTGTATCAAACTGTATTTACGACACATTTAATGAAACAGAGGAAACCACTATCTCCAGAGTCTTGTAAATTTATGTTAGATTTAATTTATGTAAAATAAGATGCCCAGTAAGTGGTCAGCGGGTCAGCGCTATCAAACTGTCAATTTAAACAGTGCGGGATTCTTGGATATATTCTTAAGAACATCCCTCTGAGTTGAAGAGCATCACTTTTGGAAATATCAAATAAGTCGAAGAGGATAACTGTTCCGAACCCAAAAAAAAGTATTTTTTTACTTTTCAAAAATAATTAATTTATTTGACTAACCATTTACGAACTTTTTTGTACGTAAATCTTGAAGATTTTGCTCAAAATCAGTCTAGAACGTGAATTGCTTCGAAAGTTCAAAATAGAGTATGAAGTTTTGTCACCAATTTCAAATACTACCTCGTTTGCAAAAAAATTACATGCGTTAATAGTTAAAAATTGCCAAAAGTTGACATCATGACACTAATATTCAGTGGATTGTTACTTGCAGAATTTTTCTGGAAGTGAACACTTATTTTCAATATTTGTAAATAAATCTTTCAGATTGTTCATGCCAATTTAGTAAATTCTTGCATTTATTTTCCCTTTTGAAATAAACACAACCGTTATATCAATCGAGCATTATGCACAGTTGGCATGTATTGCTAAACTAGCATATTATCAAAGAATCAAATTGTATATTGTTTCTTTATTTCTTTATTGGTAACTCAGCGGCAAGCACAGCCAAATAGGTTCACAACCTGTGAGCAAACATGGAACATTGTGCAGGTGTATGCCATCTATGTCTTGTTACGGATGCACCGAAAAAAATTCCTATTGTGCAAATCTGCCGGCGGCAGTGAAATCTGGTTGTGACAAACAGTTTCGTTTTCAATTGAGCATGGTCCACCTTCGACAACCGTAGGGTCTCTGACTACCTCTTGCCTTAGTTTATCATGGCACAGAGACGCGACTACTGAACAAATTGTCAACATAATAGCTACCTGAGAAGTACGGCGTTGTTAAAAGCCATAATATTTTTATGAACACAGTTTTTAATGCTAATTTTGAAGTTTACAAACAATTGAATATAGATTCTATTTATATTAAATGTTGTGGCCAAGTCAAGTGTTTGTATCGATGTATTTGGATAACCTCGAAAAAAAAAACAAAGTTAAATACTTGTAGTTCAACAACTTTTTTTTTACAAATAATTGTTATTTACTAAATTACCTGTACTAAAGTACTTGAATTTTGGGTTTCCTGGAAATAACATGGGACTGATTAGAATTAAAAAAAAGAAAGGAAAATTTGAAAAAGGACACTCGTAAATTAACAAAAGTTTATTGGAACCGCACTGTTAAGCATGTCAGACAGTTATAATAAACAGTGTTTAAAAGTTAAACGTGTTTATTTCGGTCTTATGTCATAAGGTCTACATAAATATCATCCAATGACGTCGGCAATAAAAAGCAATCTGAGGACCACAAGTAGGGTATATGTGTGGGTGAGTCCAATTTTAATTATAGTTAAGTTAATTGTAGTTAGGTTAATTGAGTTTTAATAAATTATAAAAAAAAAAATGGTTTTGGTTGTCAGGGGTTATGAATATAAAAAAAAAAGGAAAAAGGGTGTTTTGAGTTGTGTGGGAAGGGTGGGGTCTTGTAGAAAAAAAAAATGAAAGGAACGGCGTCAGTTCAGTGAGTCGTGGAGTTGAGCCAATTAATTAAAGTCAAGTTTATGTCGATTTGGGTCAAGTGTGTTAAGTCGTGTTTGTCGTGAGTCAGGTCAATAAAATTTAATAGTCAAGTCAGAGTCAGCGTTAAGGTCAAAGTCCATCATCAAGCGTTTCCGTTCTAGCGTCTCAGTTTTAGCGTTTCTGTCCCGCAGCGCCTCCATCCTGCAGCGCTTCTGTCCCGCAGCGCCTCTGTCCCGCAGCGCCTCTGTCCCGCAGCGCCTCCATCCTGCAGCGCTTCTGTCCCGCAGCGCCTCTGTCCCGCAGCGCTTCTGTCCCGCAGCGCTTCTGTCCCGCAGCGCCTCCGTTCCGCAGCGCCTCCGTTCAAGCGCCTCCGTCCCGCAGCGCCTCCGTTGTAACGCCTCCGTTCCAGCGCCTGTCCCAGCTCCTAGCGTCTCCACCACAAACTATGGCATTTTACATGCCCGATTACTGGGCATTGAGGTACCAGCGCAGTCTGACGGTGCCACCAGGCACCGTAATGCTTCCATACGGAGCAGTGGTGGCCAGAATTGGAAATGGGGTGTCGCTGAAGCCGTTTTGGTTACCGGAGGAGATGACGACGGATACTCGGCGCCTAGTTGTGATCATTGTTCACGATTATGCTGCTTTGGTGGGAGTAACCAAGTGGCAATACAACCACGTGGGGATGCTGGAGGTGAACACCGTTGATTGGACCATGAGCTACTACGATGCGAAAAATGATCCTCCTAAAAATCAGCGCACCGCGGTCAAGGAAGTCAAGCATCGGATCAGAAACCTATACCACCAAAAATTTGAAATCCGACCTCCATCCCATCCCATAACGCCTGTCAAGCTGGACAGGTTAAACTTTCCTACCCTTTACTCTGATTTCCTTTACCTTTCCTTGTCAATTTCCTTTAGCCCGAAAAACGGATGCCTTGTGACAACACTGGCCGCCCTCACTAGACGCTTGAGCGGAGATGGCGTTCAAACATTTGAGACGTTTGCTGCGGACCCTACTTTCCATCCGAGAAGCAATAGACGCGAAGAATTAGCGGAAGGAGAATTGTACAAACTGATGACAGAGCAAAGGAGCAGTATACTTCTAGCTGCTGGAAAGTCAAAGGAAGAGCATGAACACTACATTAAAAGAGGAAAAGAAGCCAATTGCGACGCTACAACAGAAGAAAAAATGACAGTTTCCATTTACTAAATTAATTATTCCGGAAATTACTGCCAATAAATAAATTAATAACTCTTTTCCTAATAGAATTTTTTAATTCACTTATTTTTATTAATAGTAATTACTTATCGCTCTCGTTGTTTAAATTACCTATTCAGCGTATTATGCTGAAACACAAGTTTATGCTTAATCTACTGTTTCCCTTTTTGTATGGCCTCCAA
>JAQFYP010000254.1:0-27940 GCA_034694865.1 Bilobella braunerae | reverse complement strand
TCCACTGGACAGGTGACACGGAATTCCTGGCCAAGACGAGCCACCTCAATTGACTTGGCCCCTGTCACGGCCCTTGGCGGACCTGGAAAAAAAAGGTGACAATTAACGACCGCTGTTAATTAAAAGTGAAAAATTGTTAAAGCGCGTAAAACGATTAAGCGCTAAAAATCACTTAAAATTAATTGAGTGACAATGTCACCCCGTTTTAATTGTATTGTTCCAAAACACAACAAAAAAAGAAGCTTGTTTAGTGAAAAAAAAATTTGTTGTCCACTTTCAGCAGCCCAATGTAAAAAGCGTGGGAAACTGGACAATTCTGGAAAGGCCAAAGAACGAAAAACTAACTTTTGTAGAGTGCATTTTTAAGTACAGTTTTTCTTCACCCAATTAATCACTTGTTAAGGGCTTAAGAAAGAGAGCATTTTACAATGTTTATCGTTTTCTAAACTTCTGGTTTTCGTCAAATTTTAACTTTGAGAACTGAGCTCTCTCGTAAATTGTGGTTGTAATAAAATGTGGCTCAATCAGATTTTAAAAATCAAGTGTACAGAATGGCTCATTGATAATTTGCCACCTAATTTGCATATTATTTGAAAAAGAGGCGATGACTGTTGCACTTTGTCAAAGTATTATTTTTAGCTGGAAGCTAAAGAGTTTTTGAAGCGTTTTGTGCGTAAGTGTTGAGCAAATAAGCGCACATCTCAATTTAGAAAAATGGAAGTGGGAATTGGCTTCCCTTCACTTTTCTCGCCTTGTCAAAACAAACAGATACGTGTGAGGAGGCATAATCGGAAGCACATGCACCTCCTCTTACATAAGTCAACGCCAAGTTCACGCTCACCGGCGCTTTCAGTACCGTAAAACTCCGAATAACTGCCTGAGTCTAATAACCGCCTTGATTAGCCTTACTTTCAGTGACAAACTCTAGATCCCTCTAAAATTGCTAACTATTTTTTACAACAAAATCAATGCTAAGATTCCGTTTGCAAACGGCTTCAGTACAATAAAACTCCAAATAAGAGCCTGATTCTAATACAACAGCCTTGCATTTTACTACGAACTCTAGGAACCGCTATAATTTCTAACCTGTAATAATATAAATACGATCGCAAAATTACGCTTATCAGGATTTCAGTACCGTAAAACTCCAAATAAGGGGCCGGAGTTCTATTAGCTTGCAAGAGACTACCTAAAAGTTTGGCATAATTTGCTGCCGCTTTTGCCTATGGCGAATCTCAAATTTTGAAAAAAAAAATTAATAAAAAGCACTAGGATTCTATTTGATCGTTTACGGTAACGTTGTAAGTAGATCCAGTTATCAGTATCTCAATCCTGTGATACTTTTTTTAGAGCAAAGTGATGCACGCCCCTCTTTAGAAACGTGCTCTGTTTTAAAACAGAGAATTTTTTAGAAAATGTAGCGACAAATGCGGAACAAAAAGAGGAAATTAACGAAATAGTTGGTAGAAGAAGCACGATCTGTCGATTATTTCTACCGATTGAAAATATGCGGCAGCACAGAACCTGTCAGGGATTTTTCGTTTGAACAGGAACATTTTAAAAGTTTTTTTTAAAACAAAAAATACAAAGCGCGGAACATTTCATTTTGAAACGAAAATAACAATTAACATGAGCCAACAGAGGAGGTTTCGTTTTTTTTAAATCTAAAAAAAATCTCTCTCTTCTTTGAAATATCAAATTTCGTTTTCACTTTTACACCTACGTGAGCTCTGTCCAGGATATTCGATTCCCAAATTGAAAGGGAAATGTGGTTGGAAAAATGATGGAGCCCTTCTAAGGGCCCTAGAAAAAAATGTCCAAGGGCCTTTTCGAACTAGTACAAGTCGAGATGCAGATAGGCAGAAGACAATGGGAGCATTGTCATTTTTGGAGACTTTTGATTTAGGAAAAGTGTAGAAATGTACAGGAGCCCTTAAGCGACCCTTGAGGATGAAGGGGTCCTTAGAATGATTCCTAGTCCTGATAAGTAAGGCCCCTCCATTGTTGTCTCCTTTCAAAACAATAATCTGGACAATAAGTCTTGTAGGGGAATTTTAGACTTAGGGAGATTTCGTAGATTTGGTGTAGAGTCAAGGGCCCCTCGTGACTTTATCGCCAGGCCCTTCGACCCACATCTCATCATTCTTAAGGGCCCCCTGTCCCCTGTCACTCAGGGCCCTCGCACTTGAACTCGTCAACAAAAACACTTGAGCAAAGCCTCATTTTAGAAAAGAAAAAGAAATTTTTTGAATTTTTTTTTAAAAGTTCACTTTGTCTAAAAAATTCATTTTTTTTTAAATCTCACAAATCACTGACGGTAGAAAACATGTTGACGGCTCCTAAAATTTTCGAAAAGGCACCCTGTCAAAATGATTTTTCAAAAACTTGAGTTTGACAGGTTAATTGTCATGTTAAATTATCAGCTTCCGGATAACAATAGAATTGGGAATGATAATTAAAAAATCCAGTGTGAAAAAAAAGTGCATTAGAATGAAGTAAGTCTAAAATTTTAGAAATTTTTTTTTTGAAAACCGTTTTGGGGTCAGAAATCAAATTCAGACAAATAAAGCAATAAGTTATTTTAATTTTTTTTTTAATTTTTGGACAATTTAAAAAAAAATGAAAACCATGAACAGGATTAACGGGATAATAAATAAGCGTAACTCTTGTGGTAATTCTCCAAACCTTTTTTCCACTTAAACATTGAATGGCACTGAAGCTTTACATTAGTGGAAAAAAATGTCTTAATTTTTTAAATACTAGTTTTTTAAACTTAAAAATAACTAGATTTTTCAAACTATGTTTAAACTACAGTTTTTTTTTTCATGTTAAAGCTGAGTAAATAAGCTTTGAAAATGCATCTGGTGAGAGGGGCCCTTATCAAAGTGTTTCACTAGCGGGACCTAAAGGCAGCTCACCACGAGGGATCCCTTGGACACTGGAGACTTGACATAGGAGGAACAGGGTTGTCCAGACGAAGCCAAAGAGGAGGCCAGTCCTGTCCAGGCCCTTGGCCATCCCTGGAATTCTTAACGAAGGGCCCCCTGCAGACAATAAAACAAACTTGTAGTAAAATATAGTCATATCCACAAATCACGGGTCCTTGACCTTGTCACAATATAAGTCCCCTCTAACATATTCATAGCACTTACAATTAGGAACACCTTTATTTAAAATATATGATCACTTTTCTAGAAAAAAAAAAGAGTTTGAAATAAAAAAAAATGTGAAAAACATTATAAAAATTTTGTAGTAAACACTGAGAAATTTAAAAAACAAGAAACAAGGCTCATAAACACTCATCACAGAGTTGCATGTTTACGAGACGCTAATGCATTCTATCAACAATTTTTCATCATGCAATACCAATAAATTGGAAGGCACCATTTGGGGTCTTGTACTAAAGGGTTGGGAAAGTTGACCTTTGCGCGAGGTCAATTACCTTTGCACAAAAGTTCAATGACCCTTGTCGTGCCTGGCCGAGCAAATTGGGGCTGAATGACTTTTACAAATTTGCACATAATGGTTGTCTTTTGTTCAAGATTTTCGCCTTTTTTGGGTCAATTGTCAAATTCGAGGCCATTTTGAATGCTAATGAATTTGAAAAAGCAGGCTTGTTGTCCTTTTTTAAATCCTTCCTAAGCGGCTCTAGTGGGGGTAAAATGCGTTGACCTCCATTTGTCACTGCTAAAATGGAACTGTGACAGAAGTCGCTTCTAAGTCTCTCAAATAGGATTTGGAGACAATTCAAAAAGGGCCCTTAAGTACCCACCCTCCATTTTTCAACATTTCTAGAAAACTTTTTTTTTCTAAAAGTGACCCTTTGAATGGACTTAAGTCTCCTAACAGTTCACACCACTTAAATCTGTCTCATTTGCCCCAATTCATTTCACACCTCATTTATTTTCAATAGTCTTTCACTTTCCTTCTACTTAAGTGCTAGTTAGGACCACTAATTAGAGCACTTACGGTATTTGCATTTCTTCTAATTTCTCAAAAATTGTGTGAACATATTAGGACTTGAGACGCACTGTATATCTGCATTTGTTGAGTTATGTTTGTATGTTATGTGATTTTTTTTTTGAAAAATATTTCTTTAGTCAAGGTTGTACGCGGTAGCAGGTCAATACCGAGGAAACCTTAACCGAGAACGACCATAACCGAGGAAACCCATATTATGGTTATGGTCGTTCTCGGTTTTGGTTTTCTCGGTTTAGGTTTTTTGGGTTTGGTTTTTTTGGTATTGTCATGGAACCGTTGTACGCCACTTACAATTTAATTTGTATATAAACAGGTACAATTTTTACTTTAGTTAGGACGTGTAAAATGGTGTTTTTAGAATTGTACAATTTGAAATTGCTAATTAGGTTAATTTAATTAAGTAAATTAAAGTTAATTACATAATTAACTTTAATTATTTTATTAACTTTACCAAATTGACTAACTTTAAAAACGGTGTGGTCAAGCGTAATGTGTGTGATTACACGGTGTCAACAAAGCGCTTCTCAGCATGGCTCAATTTTGAGGTAGTCTGTGCATCTTAAGATATTCAAATAAGGTTAAGGGCCCTTTATGTCACTCAAGGGCTCATGTGTATGCACTTGTACTTAAAAAAATTGGGACCCTTAGCCATAAACTAGAGCAAAAATGAGGCAGAGAGAACAACAAGAAATCATAACACCCCAGTTTTTGCAAAAACTTACCCTGGGCCCTTAACACCTTAAGGCTAAGGGCCTTTTTTCAATAAACAATCTACATTTAAAAAAAAAACTGAAAAAAAATCAATTCTGTTTAAATTTAAAACCCTCTTATTTGCCCTTTTGTAATGTATCATTTACCTGTGTTTTCTAAATCGACATCTAAAAAAGTTTTTTTTAATGTAAATTGTTCAAGTTAAAACTATTAAATTGTATACATAATTATTTAGTTAACTATCAAGTGAAGGTAATTTAATTAACTAGTTTAGTATAACCTATTTAACTTACTTTATTTTTCTCCTTTCCTCTTTATCTCAAAAGCAATTTGCTGCTTTCACCGTATCCGCAATTATCCGTCTCATTCCAGAAGGCTTAATTATTTAGACCACTTAGCACCATCAATCAAGGATAATTACACTGTGAGTTAACTTTAATTTAGTTTATGTTAGTTAAGCGTTGTAAGGTACAATTGTTATTCAAAAATTGGTTGTATGGACGTGTTCACGCACAAGTGGTAGGATTGGTACTGAAATGAATATGTGGTTGTGAGTGTTGGCCTAAACCAACAAAAGCTCCTTTTACGAAGCAAAAAAAAGAGGTTAGGTTCCGGTAGTTACCCAGCGAAGCAGAAACGGTAAAAACAACGAAGGGCCGCTGTGTCCAGCAGCAATGAAAAATGACAGTATGGGAGAAGCACGTGTAATTTGTACCGCGCGTTTCAAAACGATTGTGATAATTAAGATATTTATTATAAAGCTTAGGAAAGAGTAGAGGAAGGCTCTTCATAGAGTCAGTTACGAGTATCAACGAATTGCAAAATTTTCTTAATTTTACATACTTCACAAATTTGGTAACTTAATGTTTTACAAATGAAGTGTATCATTTCCTTTGGAACGCACGGTACATCACTTCAACAACAGTCAAAGGCTTAAAATTCAATAAATTTATTATATTACTTGTTTGAGAGAATTGTGACATTTATACGATACGATTCTTATAACCGTTAACATGCATTTTCTAAAACAATAGATTTTGTTTTCAATTTTTTAAATTTAGTTAATTTTAAGCGTTTTCAAATATGGTTTAAAAAAATAAAATTTAATGTGAATCCGTGCGTCCAACGACAATGTCACAACAAGTGAGTTAAATGAACAATTTTCTGCCTCGTTTGACCTGATTTAAGGGCCACGTCACATGAAGGGAGGCTAAGGGCCCCTTAAGCATTCCAGCTGCGTCACTCCAGACGTCCCTTCCAAAAGACTTTCTGATCTTCTTTCCAAAATTTCTTTGTCATCCTCAGGACTCGAAAAAGTACATTTAAGGGCTCCCACTCTTTTAGGTCAAAAGGGCCCTCTTGAGCGTTGTCAGAAAAGCTGAAGTTCCAAATGTTTTTTCTACCCTCGAGGACTGTCATACGAAGGCCCGGCTAAGGGTCCCAGGAGGACATAAGGGCCTCGTCCCTGCGCTGCCGTGGGGGGACTTAAGGGCCCTATGCCAATGGAATGGCACAACAATTATGGAGACTTGATCTCTTTCTCATACTGATTTATTATCAGTGGTTGCATCTTCTCCATTTTGTCACTTTTATTGCTTCAAGGGAGATGCTCCATCCGGGGAATGTCGCTGGAGGTCACGTCAAGGGCTCATGGACCCTCCACTAATAAGGGCTCTTAAGTCCCCCATTATTAACAATTTTGAAGTGACCACCAAACAACTGACTATCGAACTCAATCAAGACCTCCTCAGGTACACTCCTGGCAATAAAATCATAAAATCGAAGAAAAGGGTAAGTAGGAGAGAGAGTTTTGTGTTTGTGAGAAATGCAAAATCATAATTTCTGAATTCAATTCTATGCTAATTGCATTCACCATTTTGAAAATTGTTTTTTTTTTTTTACTAAATTTCCAAAATAGGAGTTGTTTCCAAAATAGGAAAAATTTAGCTGGTAAGTATTATATAAAAACTTATTTTTTGGTTACAAGCTACTTAAAAACGCTCGGTATTTTTTCTTGTTATACACACGGCAATGCCCGCTGAAAGTTCTTGGGAAAGGTTTTGTTTTAACTTTTGGATTAAGCATCATCTAGGAATTTTTATTTGATAAATGCACTGCTTAAATTCCACTGCACACAAATTTCAACAGAGCACAGCTCCCTCAGAACGTTTGAGTTTCATGTGTTCAAACGCTCTGAGGGAGCTGTGCTCTGTTGAAATTTGTGTGCAGTGGAATTTAAGCAGATCGATCGGTTCTACCAAAAATTTAAAAATTTTGTTTTAAAAATTTTTCCAGAATTTTAAATCTATTTTTGGAAAAAAAATGGTTTCAAAAAGTTGGTTTTCTAATTTTTTTTCATTTTAGGAAGCTGTGGGCCAGATTTTTACCAGAAAAAAAGCAGCATTTGTTAGAAATGAGCGAAAGCGAGGATAAATCGAAATGAGCAAAAACTGCTTGATTTCATGAACACGAAAAACAGAGAACGTATGTTTCAAGAAAGTAGCAAACAAGTATTTTAAAAAATTAAAAAATCTTGTTGTTGTTCTTTTTTCAAACTTTTACAACAATTTTTTTTTAAATGTTGTATTGCAATTATCCAACCGATCTACTTCTAGTTATTCTAGATAGAAATCAAACCAAAAACAAATTCATACTCTCGGTCCTGGTAAGTTAACCGGTGATTTGTGCAGAGGTTTAAAACAAAGTTTTCAACGAAAGTTGAGTAAGTTTTCACCTACTTTTTTTACCATCAGTTACAAATAGTTTATGTATTTACAGCGATATAACAGTTAGGTTAGTTTAGTTGTCCTTGTTCATTTTCCCGTTTCGGTAATCCGATTTCGAAGTGTAATAAATTGCAATTCTTGTCCAAATATTTCGATGGTATTTTTTTTTTGAAATATTTTGGAATAAAATTTTTTTTTTAATAAAAACAAAATCATACTCTTGCTTCTGGTAAAGTAGGATGATTTCTACAGAGAGTTCCTTAAAAGTTCCAGACGAGGGAGGGTTTTGAATAATTTTAGTTTATTTTCCGTTCATCCCTTGCGCAACATTTGAAAGTATATTGAATTTTAAGTTTACAGAAAAGTGCCAATACAGGTTTGTTGAAAGCAGTTTTTCCGCAAATAGTTTTCCCAATCAATTGTGTTTCAGAAAAAAAAATCAAGATAGTATTTTTTCAAAAACTCGTGTTGAGGAAATAAAATTTTCAAAGTGGATTTTGAAGCTTTTAGATAAATTGTAAGTCTGCCATTCAAAAAGCACTTTTGTTCAAATTCTTGAAATAGAATATGTGCATAATTTTCTCAGGATCGGATGAAGGAATTTCTTCCGAAAACCTCATTTTGCATTTGAACATCATTTGAGAAGCGGTAATTCGGCTAAATGGGAATTTTTAAGCGCAAGTAAAATGAACCTATCGCGAATGCGCTCCAAATCACCGCATCCAGCCTGCAGGGCTGGATCTTATTTTTCGTCGAGTCATTGTTTTTCAGTCCACGATTGAGTAGGAACAAAACAAGTTGTATTGTCCGGTTAATTAGTTAATTACTACAGAAATTTACTAATTAATTAACCTATTTGGTTAAATTTGAATTTTAACTTCGTTTTAAAAGAGAACCGTGTCACTATGAAATTTTTGACATGGAGCCAAGTGCTGGGCCCATATCGTATGCAAAGCTTCTTGAGAAAGTGAGACAGTGCTACCAAGCTCTCTGAACACAATTAATTGGTCTCTACAATTAAAGTTTAAATTGTATTTAAAATAATTACCTAGTTGAACAGTAACTAATTAAAGCTAAGTTAACTTAATTGTGAACTATGAATTGTTGTCTGGCAAGTTCAATGCACTTAACTTTAGATTTGGCTGCCACTTGATTTTTCCTTAAGAATTAACTTAGTATTTATAGCTTTGTTGTGCAGATATTTATTGCCGGTGCTGCTAGTAGTGTTGTTTGATCGATTTTATTTTTTTTTATACTTAATTAAAGTGTAATTACGAATTACAATTATTATTGATATTGAAATACATAATTAACTAATTAAACTAGTTAATTAAATTACAATTTTTGAAAACTGACTCATAAAATCTAAGAGCACAAATTATTTATATTAAATTGAGAATTTGTAAAAACTTGCTAATTGCGTTTTATTGCTTACTTATTCAAATACGAGCATTTTTTTTCCAGCCTCCAGGATTTTCACTGCAAGTGAAATTTTTAAGCAAATTTTATTTAAGTGCAGCTAATTGCTTGGGCTAAGCATTTAACACAATTTTCCGTTTTTCCAACTCTCCTTCCAACTTCTCTATTTTTATCTCAGCGTCAACGTTTTGTTGATATCGTCCTGCAAAACCGGGAAAATGTGCAGAATCGTGTTGAAATAAATTTAATTCAAAATTTCGAAAAACAACACAGCATCCTTTTAGAAAAAGATGCTTTCGTTTCCAGTTTGTTTTCGTGTTGAGGAAGTTACTAAAATTTATAGAAGAGGATTCCAATTAGGTTGCAGTTGTACGCCGCTTACAAAAATATATTTATTTACTACCAGTAGAGAATAGTAGTTCTAGTTGTTCCTATAAGGCATTTTTTTTGGCAATGTTGTCATGGCTGCTTTTATTGAAAAAATTAGAGAAAAAACAGCATCATTTTAAAAAACAAAAAGTTTTTGTTTTCCGAATCGTGTTGAGAAAATCACGAAGTTTTCAAAAGACAAATTTAGCTGGAGTTGAAAGTGGCATGAGTAATGTGCTGATTTTAGCTTCAAATCTATTTGGCATCTCTTCAAATAACGAAAACCTTTAAATTTGGAAACTTTTAGGTAGGTGCACTTCTTAAATTAAGAATTTTTTTTTTCAAAATTGCTTCAAATTTTCAAAACTCTTTCTTCTCAGGATCGAGTGACGGGATTCTCCATAGATATACAATTGCTATAACAATTTTATGTCTATGGGAATCTCTCAGGAAACCTCATTTTTGTATATAGATATCGTTGCGGAACGTGTTGAGGAAATTTCGGAAAAGCGGAAACTTGAGGAAAACGGAAGAATTTTTAGTGCAAATCAAATCGCGCGAGCTCTCCAAATGATTAAGTGAATCGCGACAGTAATTAACCAATTAATTAAGTAATTCGTTAAATTTGAATTTTAACTTCGTTTAAAAAAAGAAAGAAACAAAAAACGAAAAACGAAAAATTTAGAAAACAGTGTCACAATTAAATTTTGGACAAGGATCCAAGTGTTGGGCCCATTTCGTACGCAAACTTTGTGAGAAAGTACTACGACGGCCTCTCGTGGCTCAGATGACGAGTATAGTCGTCTCTGTAATTAAAATTCAAATTACGACTAAAGTAATTAGTTAATACGAATTACATTTAATCGTAAATTAGGGTAAATGTTCTATTGATAATTAATTGCACGATTATTGTTTTCACTTTGCCAGATTTGGGAACCATTTGACTTTTTTTTTAATATTGGCTTGTAAAGTTTCTGTGCAATATAGGTTGGTTAGTAGGAGTAATGCGTTAGTTTATTACTGGAGATTATTTATAACTGGTAATTGCAATGCAGTATTTATAACAACGAGTTTAGTGTATTAATTATGTAATTTCATCATGACCTAATTATAATTGTGATTACAATTAAATTAATGTTTCCGTAATTACTTAATTAACTATGTATGTTTAATTGTTTTAAGTAGCACAACGTATTGCGCTACTATTGCGGCAATCCGCTATTGACGCACAACTCACGTGCGTCATTTCTTAATTCCAGCATCTTCTTAAGTGCAACTGAAATTAATTGTACTTGGTCTTCAATTGCTTTACTCTGAAATCAAAATCAATGAAGTTAATTATTAAGCTAATTAAATAAATTACAATTAAGTATTCTTAAGTAACTTACCTCCGGAGAAATTCGCACTGTGCGTTATTACAGATTCCAACCTCCAGAATTTTTGGTCCAGAAAAATGTTGAAGCAGGTCGCTTTTAGTGCAGTTAATTGCTCAGTATTTTCCGCATTTCCAGCTCTCCTTCCAATTTCTCGACTTTCAGCTGCTGGAGAACTGGAGAAATGTACAGAGCATTAGTAAAATTAGTTTAAATTAAATTAAACGAATGAATTAATTAAGTAAAATTAATTAAATAATTAATTAAAGTTACTTGCACATGCTATGTCCAATGACCAAAGTTGGTGGAAGGTTGCCGTAAACAATGGAAGCTGTACGCGCAGCTTTGCGGGGCAAAGTGGAAACTATGTGACTGCGCGAAGTAGTGCGGGTCACTTGCGCAGGAGCAGTCACACTTTGGTGTAGCCGCGTGGTGGTGGTGGTGGCTGTGGAAGTGGCTACTGTCTCCACCGATGCCACTCCCTTGGTCGTCGGAGGAGGTGGAGGAGGATGAGGGGGCGGTGGAGACTAGGAGTTGACTTTGTTCCCACCCTGAGCAGGCAGTGTCGACGGTGGAACTTATCGCTGCCGAATTCGCTAATTTGAGCCGACATGATGCCTGTTTGAGCTGTTTCTGATTCAGGTGGTGGTACTTGCGCAGAAATTGAGCCGAGCCAATAAGCATGAGCATTATAGAGCATTATAAGCATTATAGCAATCAGCGGAAGCGACATCACGGCGCCTGATTGATGGGAGCTTTCCGGCCCTGAAAATCGTATAAGAAAAAATTAGATAATATAAAAAGCCGTACTTTTGGTCAAGATAATCGGACGGGCTCGTTTCATTTTTGTTTTGAAAATTTTTGGACGGTTTCTTTACTTTAATTTAAGGTGGCAGCCACTTTTCAAAAATTTTGAAATCCGAAATTCCAGAAATTACGTTTGTTATAAAACGCACCGTATATTGCGCACGTTTCGTACGAAACGCTCTATATATTGCGCACTAAACTCTGGAGTGAAAACAAGGAAACTACAGTCAGAATAGGTTTTCATAAAGTTACTTTATTGAGTGCTAATTATTGGGAACGTTACTAACGATGCGCTATGTATTACGCACGTTACTTATGAAGCGCTCTGTATTTTTTTCCCGGAATTCAAACCTACCTTGCAGGACGGTAAGATATGCTTCCTTGAATGTGTAGCCTTGAGAATTGGTAGCGAGACAGATGTGAGTTCCCTCATCGCTGCGATCAGTTCTGGAAATAATGAGCCTGCTAACAATCGTTCCGTCTACATTCGTTTCTACAATGGGAATCTTGTCCTCTTGCGTTTTCTAAACATGAAAAAGAAGATTAAGTTGAGTAAATTTGTTAACCCTAGGGTTAGGGGTAATAATTGGGGTAAAAAAGTTAAAAAGTACCCCTAGGTTAGAGTTAGAGTTTCGGCAGCGGGTAAGCGTCGCGCTGAATTATAGCTGCTTCCCTTGTTTTCCAGTGCCTCTTCAGAGCGTACGCGTTTAGCGGAAGGGAAGTGAGCCCTGATGGTACAATGCATTTCAAAAGGGCCTCTGTCCCTTGAAGGCTACTCACGTTCCCTGAAAAGTCCGCCGCAATTACGGGTCGTCGCTTCTCGGACACTTCTGCAAGTAGCAAACGATTAAATTTAGTGACGGGGCATGATCTACAATTTCAGCGGAATATGTATTTTGTGCTCATTAGACCGAGAATGGCCTAAAATTAAACCAAATTACGTATTACACGCTTTCGAACAAACCGATTTCAAGTACAATGGTTTACAAAAACAACGAAACCTTAAAGGAAATTAAAACGAAGGTGATTATCCAATGAAAAATACCTAGTAACATAATATCTAAGAAAAAATATCCAGTACCATTATATCCAATGAAAAATATCCAGTAACATAACATCGAATGAAAAATTTCCAAAAGTAAAGATATCCAATTGGTGTAAACATCCGAATTCGGAATATCCAATTGTCAAAAATGCAAGTTTCGAACTCAAATTTCGCTGATTTAGCTCGCCAAAACGAGCGGAACTTGTAATTTATAATTCGTTTATGTCAGTGATGCTTGAAAGTTGATCGATTTGTAATATTTTATGCTAATTGGATATTTTACTTTAGAAATTATCATGCATTGGATATTTTCACTTCGGAAATTTTCCCTAATTGAATATGTCTACTTTGGATATTTTCACTTTGAACAGTTTCACCCATTCGATGTATTCGATTTTAGATATTTTTCATTGTAGGCACATTTTTTAGAAATAAAATTTGAAGTCTTTTGAAGCCTCATTGAAAGTCTTTCAATGCATATAAGTCTTTTACACTAGGATTCAGCTACCAATTCGTTTTGCGGAAAAGACAGTATCAAGTTTTTTGAGAACTACATTTGGCCTTTTGTTACTTAAAAATGCTCTGTACATGGTTGCATTTACCAGCGATTTTCAGGCGAATTGAGGTGTTTGCTCTGCTCACTGTGTTCTTTGCGAGGCAGTCGTAGGTTCCAGCGTCTACCAGCTCCAAATTGCTCAAAACCAATTTCCAATTGGAGTACTTCCACAACCTGTCGCCAATTGGATTTTCGTTCTAAAAATATTGTTTGAACAAGTTTAGAACAGAAGATGAAGAAAGCGACCATTTTTCATAAGAGTAGATTTTAAAATGTTTTTAATAACTTTGTGGACGACTGTTACCTTGAACCAAGATATCCTTGGCGTGGGTACACCTCTTGCTTCGCAGTGAACTTGAATAGAAGTTCCAGCGATTGGGTGAATGGGCTGCAGCGATTGCTCCAGCGTCTCTGGCGTCAATTTTGGCGCTGAATTGAGAACGTCATATTAGTTTTAAAATAATACGGTTTTTAAGAAAGGCTAGAATCAAATTTCAAGCGTAGGTATTTTTAAAGCTATTTTTTGTACCGCTGATCACTTCTACGTGCCCAATTTAGAAATTCATGACACATCATTTTTTAAAACTATGTTCAGAACAAGACATACTTGACGTTTTTGGCTCGACTCGAAGTGTCCTCTAAGTGCCCACTAAGAGCCTAAGTACCCTCTTGTCACTCTGATTTCCCTGCAGCTATACTCAACTTGTCAGGGGCTGGAGTAGACTTTTAGTTTATTTTAGATCATGGAGCCACAAGCGACATAAAAAATGTTCTAAAATCTTATCATTTTTTTTAGAAAATTTTACAAAATTCTAGGAAAACTTGCGGGTCACTCTAAACTAAAACTAAAACCAGACGCGATGGAGTTAGTTTGATGTTTTAGTTTACTATAAATGTTGCTAATGTTATGCTCGGAAGTTTAGGTTATTTTTGTGATAGTTTTGAAACGCTGTGTACATCGCTCTGTACTTCGTACGTAAGCGAATCAGTGGTGTCGCTAATGCTAAAGGGTGAAAACAAAAGCAGCCAATTTAGCAGAATTTTTTGTTTTTGCTTAAAAAACTAGAACCATTCGGAGGCCCTTAACCTGCCTTTATGAAAGGCCCTTGAATGCCGCCCTTATTCAAAACTCTAATTTATGAAGTAGAAGAAGGGCCCTTCGTCCAATACGTCAAACAATTAATTAGCTCCCATTAGTAACAATGCCCTTTAGTCTGCCCCCCCATTTGAGGCACCGACGCTCCTCCGCCTCAGCACCTCATAAGAGCTCCCTCATTTTTGTTTACCAAGCTTTCGAATGGCCTTGCTATTTTTGTATCCATATTTTTCAAGGGCCCCGCAATTTTTTTTACTTTCCTTATTACAATTTTAATACACAAGTATTTCATAATTTTATTTGTGTAGATTTCTTCTAATTTGAAAATCTGTAATGGTATGGTAGTAATAGCAATGGTAGTAACAGAGTAATGCAGAGCTAATGGCCCATAATTCAGGATTTCGATTGTGGGGACCTTAAGGGTCGCTAATTTCAAAAAATTCAATAGGTCTCAAATTAGTCACGTGATAAATGGGTTTTGAATGAATAGAAGAGGCGTTCTAAAGTTTGACCAACAACTGTCCAATGCCTTTATGAAGCCTCTCACCTAAGCTTCACATTTCTTCCCATCAATTATGTTTCCATAATGGATTCAAAACTAGATTTTAGAAAGAGGAGATTTTTCAAAAAAGAATTCTTAGAAAAAGGAGATTTTTCAAAAAAATTTTTTTAGAAAAAGCCTATTTCTAAACAGTTTTGATAAGGGAATGCCACCTCAAGGTGCAAAGGACTTTGAAGGTCTCATTGAAACCTTCAAAATGATGCTTCCGCTCACTTTGAAAAATTTTAACGCCACATGAAAAATATACAATAAATCTTTGTAGTAAATTCGTTTCTAATAGTTCAAATATGACAATATCTGCATGCTGGTTAGCTTTATTGTAAAAATAAAATAAAATTTTGCAAGCATTTTAAAAATATAAATATTTATATATATATAAACTTTAAAACAGTTTAAAAAAATATGTTTTGAGTTTTAAAATAGGTAAACCAGTCATCTGTGCGTACGAATTTTTACGTAAAACGTTTACAAAATAATCAACTTTATTTATTTTAAAAGAGCTGAAGCAGCCATGTTATGAGAATTTTTACGTATAACGTATATCTAAAAAAAATTATTCATTTTTTTGAATTTGAAAATAGCTAAATCAGCTATCGATCCTTGCGTCTTTACGTAATTTTTTTTCAACTTTTCTAATTTAAAATAGCTAAACAACCCATGTTAGAGTGAGAATTTGTAAAAAATATTCATTTCTTGATTTTTAAAATACCTGAACCAGCCATGCTAGCTTGGAGAAGTCATTTAAACTTCTTCTTCTATTACTTGTAAAAAAAATACAGATTTTATATTTCCTTTAATGTTCTAGCAATATTGCCCTCAAAAAAATATTTCTACGATGATTAGCTAGGAGTTATTGTCATCACTACTTACAAGTAGTAGGCAAGGGGTGCAAAATTCAGAATTGTCTGAAACTTGGCCCAAATGTTGCTTATGATAAAGCATTTTTTGTAAATTAATGCAAGATTTCTATGACCAAGCGTTTGCGCGAAATAATAAAAAATCAAAAAGTGCCTACCATGAAAAATCTTATGGAAATTTACACGCAAAATTTAAGAATTCCAATGGTCCCCCCTTTGTAAACTTTTAATAAATTCATACAACCCATTTTAGGACCAATTTTATTTACACTAAAAAAATTTTTGCGGGAGAGTAAAAATTATTGTGAAAAACACCCTTTTGTCAACTTTGGTGAATTTTGAATCACTTTTTCAAAATTATGCTTATCGGATAAAGTATGACGGTAACGATGTGGGGACTTTTTGTGAGCCCCGAGACCCCCTCCTCCATTGTGATTTAATTTTGCTTTATGTTTGTTTTGTTTAATTAGAACTATTAAAATTTAATTGCTGTGAATAAAAATCGGGGCTACAGTGAGTTTTGTGTGAATTTACGGAAAATTGACAAAGGGGGACATTTTTAATCTTAAGATATTTCAATGTGGGCACATGAATTTTTAAATTTCCCGCAAACGCTTGGCCATAGAAATCTTGCGTTAATTTACAAAAAATTATTTTTCATAAGTAACATTTGGGCCAAGTTTCAGACAATTCTGAATTTTGCAGGCCTTGCCTACTACTTGTTAGTTATCTACAAACTAGAGTATGAACCCGTCCTATAGGACGGGGGAAGACAACCTTCCTCCTTGACGGCTGAATTGATACTGAACAAAAACAAACTTTTGAGAGTTGCGCATGCGCATTCCCGTCCACATATGCTTGTGTGGACGGTTTTGCTATTAGTACATTCCAACTTTGCAATGGCAAATGGTGAAACCGAAAAGTATTGCAATTGAAATGACATATGGTGAAAGCATGGTAGGCTCTTAGCCACGTTTCGCCATTTCTCACTGCAATGCAATTGCTTTACACAAACATAAATTTATACTTTGTGATTGGCAAATGGCAAAAAGGCTTCCTTCAAATTAGCATATTCTGATTTTATATAATGTAATAACACAAATTGAGCCTTAAAGGGCCCCACCTACTTCTAGAAAATACTGCTTTTATTTATACAAAACTTTGAACACGCTCTATTTTGTAATATAGTGGGCCTTGAGTAACCTTTCTATTTCTTTTTTTATTTCATTTATTTTTTATATAAGACTAGATTACATGTAAAAACAACAAACTTTCACTTGTTATCAAACCAAAGATTGAGGAGTGTTGAAGTTTCGTCAAGCCAAATTGGTGCTGATTATAATTCATTATTACTTCCAATTTCCACTAGCCGTTTTCCAAATTTTGCGGCGCACAATTACTCTGAGAACATTGTAATTAGCTGGGAGTTGTTTACAAGGCGGCGCAACTTCAAAGGTCTGCGTCTCCATTTGTTAACATAATGATCCTGCAACCACTTATCAATCTTCCCACTGTCAACCCCTTTGCATCAAAACTACTTTGGAGAAACAAAAAACAAACCTTAAACAATTTGGAAAACAATTCGTAGGTACTCAATTCAATCGTTAGCGGAACAAATGACATCTCCAAATTGTTTCAAATTTCAAAACCTAAATAAAAAACAGTTTCTTAACTTTCTGAACGGCAAGCCTACTTAAGTGCGGAACTTAACTACTACTAGACGTTTTTTACTTTTTTGAATTGCTGCGCATTTTTCGGGTGACTTTAAAATTGTGATTAGAGTCCTGCGCCTCCTCAATTTACTTACCGACCACGACCACGCGTATACGAGCCATTGTGGGGCCGAAGCCATTAACACCTTTGGTAGGTTTAACAGTGGTAGGTTTGGTACTGAAGTGAAAATGTGGTGAGAGTTGGACTAAACCAACAAAAGGCCCCTTTTCGTAGCAAAAAAAACGATTCGGTTCCGGTAGTTTTTTTTTTTGTAGCCTAACGTGCCCAAGAAAGGAGAAAAGGTAAAAACAACAGCAATGAAAAGTGACAGCTCGGGAGAAGCACCTGTAATTTGTACCGTGCGATTCAAAACGAAGCTGAATTAGAATATTTAGAATCTTTAAGAACAGAGGGTTTTGCTGAATTTTTAACATTTTGGGTAATTGTAAAAATTGGATAGTTACAAAATTTGTTTTCGTTATCAATTCTTCGCAAATAAAAAAAGCTTCATTTTTGCGAAATGAAGTGTATCATTTTCTTTGAAACGCACGGTGCGTAGCTTAAAAAATAGTCAAGAGGGCAAAATTCAATAAATTCAAAGTATTTTGAGGGTTTAGGTGTTTGAGAGGGTTTGAGTATGTCTCACGGTTTTTATTTTATATCATGATTATATTGAACAATTTAAAAAATCTAAATTTTCAAAAAAATTTGTTTAAATTTTTTATTTTTTTATAATACTATTGAACAGTTTGAAAAAGAGTCGAAGATTTACTAACTTAAGGGCCCAGTGTCAATGGTATAGCACAACAATTACGGAGACCTGATCCATTTCTCAAACTGATTTATTATCAGTGGTTGCATCTTCTCCATGTTGTCACTCTTATTGCTTCAAGGGAGATGCTGCATCCGGGGAATATCGCTGGAGGTCACGACTTAAGGACTCCTGAACCTTGCATTGAAAGGGGCCCGTTACGTGCACTGAAAAGGTCCCCTTAATTCCTCTATTATGAGCCAATTCCAAGTGACCACCAACAAACTGACTGTCGAACTGAATGAAGACCTCCTCAGGTACACACCTGGCAATAAAATCATAAAAACAAAGATAAGGGCGAAGTGACAGGGAGAATTACGTAAAAGTGTGAAGCGAAATTTCGAATTTTACTTTAGATTTAAATTAATTAAAAATGTAAATTTCTTGGAAAAGTTTGCTTTCACTACATTTTCAGATTTTTTTTTCAAAATATTTAGCAATACAGGAAAATTTGTATTCACTGTGTCGCATATAGAAGCATACACAGTGATAAAGAATGAGAGGAATGGACGCAACTGGAATAATTTGTTCCAAATTCATCATTTGTCAAAATTTTAAATGACTGGCGCCTAGTAAAACTCATTTCTGGTTTGCAGTTACTTTTGTACTTTTTTTTTTAAAACGCTCTGTACTTTTTTATAGCACACCGCAATGCCCCGTGAAAGTTCTTTGGAAAAGATTCGCTTTAATTTTTTCATTAAGCATCATATCAGAATTTCTGTTTGATCAATGCACTACTTAAATTCCACTGCGCACAATTTTCAATAATGCTCAGCTCCCTCAGGGCATTTCAACAGATTAAATCTTACAGGGTTCATTTCGACTGAAGTTTTAAAAACCTTGTTCAAAGAACTTTTCTAAATTTAGAATCCATTTTGGTTCCATTACACTTGTCCAAGAAAAAATTCTAAAAAAATCGGTTTTCTAAAAAAGAAAATGTTTTGGTTGTCTTAATTTTTCAAGATTTTAGGGATGATGCTGTAAGCAAGACGTTGATCCATTGTTAAGATAGAACAAGTATTAAATCCTCTTTTTTTAATAGTTCAAAATTTTATATTAAGTTAAAGTTAATAAAAAAAAGCTCTATAACAATTGGCTAAGGAGAAAGTCGCCGACGAGGCGCTAGAGTCTTACATCGACAGTTTTCACTGGCTGCTCGCACTTTGCCAGAACTTTGATTTAGTGCGTGAATACAAAAGGTCTTCGAGTAACGTTCAACGATTCCAGTACATCAATGAACTTAACATTAGAGGTCGCAAAAAATTCAAAAATTCAGGTCATGATAAAGGTTAATGGTCAAATTTTCTGAACAAAAGCTGGAAGCTCTTCAAGGGACTGTTGGAGACCGCGCCAACTGGATTCGCCTTTTTACGTATTTTTTGTTTTCACAGTGAGAGAACAATTGGTATAGTTGATCCTTTCGGTCGTTCTCGTTTATTCCACAAGTGTACTGAATTGCAATTGTTTTTCCAAATATATTTATCAATAATTTAATTTAATAATTTATAATATTTATCAAAATTTTACAAATCAAAAATAAAAAAATCATACTCTCGCTTCTGGTAAGGTAGATGATTTCTACAGAAAGTTTTTTAAAGGTTGCAGACAAGGGAGGGTTTGAATAATTTTAGTTTATTTTTCCTTCATCACTTGCACGCCATTTGAGAGTAGTTTAATTTTGCACTAAAGTGAAAAGTTTCAGCATAGGTCTTTTCGGTTTGTTGTAATTTGTAATATGTTTTCACAATCAATGTGTTTCAAAATTTCGACAGTAAAAATCAAGATAGTATCTTTTTCAAGATTGTGTTGAGGAAATTACTAATATTTCAAAAGAAGTGAATTTTGAAAAACTTTTAGATAATTATCCGGAATTTAAAGAACAATTTTCAAATTGTGTTCAAACTTTTTGAAACAGAATATGTGTGAAATTTTTAATTTTCTCAACTATATTCTCAGAATCGAATGAATGAATTTCTTTTGAAAGCCCTCATTTGTATTCCAACATCATTTGAAAAGCGGAAAACGGAAAGCACAAGTGAAATGGATCTATCGCGCATGCGCACAGTAATTTACTAATTAATTACATATTTGGTTAAGTTTGAATTTTAACCTCTTAATTTTTTTTAAGAAATCGGGTCACTACTATGAAATTTTGGACAATGAGCCAAGCACGCAAAACTGCGTGAGAAAGTGTGAGACGCAAGTCCTACCACGCCCTCTAGCGGTCGTCGATCGTCTCGACAATTAAAGTTTAAGTTGTTACAATTGCAATTACAATTACAAATTCCATAGGATAGTAAATTAGGGTTAGGTTACAACAAATTGCACGGATTATTGTTTTTGCCAGATATGAAACCCGATTGATTTTTTTTTCCAGGCAAATTTATAAATTCGAGTTTAGATGATTGAATTTTGATGTGCGCAATCGATTGTTTCATAGTTTTCCAACTGTAGTAGTTACATGATGACTAATTATAATTAATGGTAATTACATAATGAAGTAATTCATAATTGGAAGTTACATTATGAAATAATTCTAATAGGAAAATTAACATAATGAATTACTTAGGGAATGAATAAATAACAAAATCGCACCATGACCTTCTTATAATTGAAATTAAATTAATATTTCGTTAATTTGTAATAAACTAAACGTCGATGCTTAATTGTTTTAAATTAGAACATCACTTTTTCCGACTAGAAGTGTTTGCAATGGCACAATCAGCCACCGCGCTGTATCGCATTTCCAGCATCTGCATCAACGCAACTTAACGCAATTAATTGAGTTTGAAATTCAATTGTTTACTCTGAAACGAATTAAATTAAATGATGATTCAATTAATTACAATCAAGTATTCTCAAGGTACTCTTACTTCCGGAGAAAGTTGCTTGATTAGTTTTGAGTCTCACTGTACATATTGCAGATTCCAGGCTCCAGGATTTTTGGCCTAATAATTTTTTTTTTGGAGCAAATTGCATTTAAGTGCAATTAATTGCCCATTCTTAGCATTTAGCACAACTTTCCGCTTTTCCAGTTCTGTTTCGAATTCTCTTAGTTTCAGCTCAAGGGTCAACGTTAACATCTTCCTGGGAAGAATACAGAGCTTTTTTTAAAAGCCGTTTTCTTAATAATGATTCCTCATGATTGTTCAAGAAAGCGTTGCGGCTCCTATATTTTGTCTTACCTGAACAGCTTTGCGGGGCAAACTGGAAACTATGTGACTGCGTGAAGTAGGGCGGGTCACTTGAGCAAGACCAGCCGCATTTTGGTGGAGTGTGGTGGTGCCGGCTGGCTGGAAGTGGCTACTGTCTCAACCGATGCCACTCCCTTGGTCGTCGGAGGAGGAGGATGAGGGAGCGGTGGAGACTAGGAGTTGACCCACCCTGAGCGGGCGGTGTCGAAAGGGGAACTCATCGCTGCAGAATTCGCTAATTTGAGCCGACACGACGCTTGTTAGAGCTGTTTCTGATTTTGGTGATGGTACTTACGTAGAAATTAAGCCGAGCCGATAAGCATGAGCATTATGGACAAGCCGATAGCGATAAGCGGAAGCGACATCATGGCGCCAGATCGCAGGGAGCTTTCCCGTCCTGAAATTTATATAAGAGAAAAATAAATTATAGTAAAAGTCGTACTTGTCTTCAAGTGCATTGTGAATTACGCACGTTACTTATGAAGCGTTCTGCATTTTTTGTTAAATTCAACCTTCTAGCATTTGCCTCTTATGGTTTATTGTTTTACAAATAAAAAAAAATTCGGCTGAGAGCCATTTTACGTAAATTCGAACTCTGAGCAGTGAAAACGTGAAAACTACAGTTCGGATCTCTGTGTATTACGCACGTAACTTATGAAGCGCATTATATTTTGTTTATAACTTACGAAGCGTTTGTTTATAACTTTGTTTATAACTCTGGAATTTGTGTATGTCTGTATGTATCATCCAGGACGGTAAGACTTGCCTCCTTGAATGTGTATCCTTGAGAATTGGTAGCGAGGCAAATGTAAGTACCCTCATCGCTGCGTTCAGTCGTTGAAATAATCAGCCTGCTAACAATCGTTCCGTTTTTAGGCGCTTCTGCAACGCAAAGTTTGTCTTCTTGCGTTTCCTAAAAACAAAAATGCAAATTTTTTTTAAATTCTTACCCCTACATTAGGGTTAAATTTTGTAAGTAACCCTACAATACCTGGATGACTAGGGCATGCGTGTTGTCAGCATCAGGTAGGAGGCGCGCTGAATTGTAGCTGCTTCCATTTTTCTCCAGCGCGTCTTCCGCTGGCACGATCTTGAGCCACTTGATATGTGGCGGAAGGGAGGTGAGCCCTGAATGTACAGTGCATTCCATAAGGGCCTCCGTCCCTTGAAGGGTGCTCACGTTTCCTGGAAATTCCGCCGCAATTACGGGTCGTCGCTTCTCGGACACATCTGCAAGTTACAAACGATTAAATGTAGTGACGGCGCATGATGTACAAATTCAGCGGAATATGTAATTTGTGCTCATTAGGTCGAGAAAGGCCTAAGACGAGACCAAATTAATTACTACCATAAAATAGGGTAACAAGAGACAATTTTCGATCAATTTTTGAAATATCTTAATATTAGAAACGAGATGACAGTTATTAAAAATGGCCATATTTATGTCCCTCGGTATAACGTATTTAATGCCCCAAGCACACTCCCAGAAAGTTTTGCAGTCATTGAGCTATTTATTTTAGCATTAATTTTTCCCGATGCCCCTGAACGGGGTAATAAGGTACAGGCGGTTTTTTTTTTACATTGATGTGCCCTATTTGACCTCTTAGGGGTCATGAAGGACTTTACTCTGATTTTTTAAGCTCCAAAAGGTTAAAGACATTTCTATTTCACTTTTCATTTCAGTAACTCAAAAATTTGGAAAATACTATGGAAATTTTAATTGCTGGTGTGTCAAATTTTTTCGTCCTTGGAGCCTTTAATTAAGTTGTATTAATGCAAAATTAAAAAATCCTCATCTTTAGACACTATTTTCGTGGATTTTGTCAAAAACAGTGTATTTTTATTAGATTTATCTTTCCAGCATCTCAGTTTCAAAATAAAAAAAAATTGTTTCGAAGCTGTACATTATGGTCACGGGCAAACCCAACTGGATTGAGTATGCGGATATGTTGCAAATAGTTTAGGTAATCTCATATCAGTGAAACTTTGACCATATTAGAATTTCACTATAAATTTTACCTGCCTTTGAAGAAAGCTTTCCAATTCTGCATAAAGAATTTCTTGAAATAGTTTCCAGTAAAAAAAAACTCACAAAAGACCAAAGAATCTTATTCTGTCAACGCAATCACTCAAAGCCAAATAGTCGAAATACTATGAAAAATAATTCGAAAAACAAAAAATGTGTCCCTTATTTCCCTAGCGTCCTTTATTACCCCGTTTTACGGTACAAGTTTTCAAACAAACCGATTTCAAGTATAGAGGCTTTCGTGCTAAAGGAACTTTAAACGAAATTGAAATGAATGTGATTATATCCAATGAAAAATATCCGCTGACATGGTATCCAATGGGTGAAAACTCTGAAACAATCCAATGTAGACATATCCAAATTAAAAATATCCAATTGAAAAAAAATGTTAGATTAGGATAACTTGTTAATTTTGCTCGCGGAAACGAGCGGAAATCACAATGTCTAATTTGTTTAATTTATTGATGCTTGAAAGTTATCAGATTTTTTAATATTTCTGCTAGTTGGATATTTTTCTTTGAAAATATGCATTAGATATTTTACTTTGAAAACATCCATTGGATATTTTACATTTAAAATAACCATGGGATATTTTACTTTTAAAAAAGCCATGGGATATTTTACTTTTAAAATAACCATGGGATAGTTTCCCTTTTTATATTTTCACAAATTGAATATTTACACTTTGGATATTTTCACTTTGGATATTTTTACTAATTAGAAATTTTCAACCATTGCATATTTTCACTTTGGATGTTTTTCATTGGATAGAATCACATTTTTTAAATCAAAGTCCTTTGCAGCCATTCAATAGATATCCGTCTGTTACGATAGAATACGGTTACCAATTAATTAGTTAAAATGACTTCACATACGCCCAGGGAAGCAATTTGGCATTGGAGAATTTGGCTAGTTAAGAAATGCTCTGTACATGGTTGCAATTACCAGCGATTTCGAGTCGGATAGAAGCGTTATCTCTGCCCATTGTATGTTTTGCGAGGCAGTTGTAGGTTCCAGCGTCTTTCGGCTCCAACTTGCTCAAAACCAATTTCCAATTTGAATACTTCGGAAAAATTCAAGTATTGGGGAGTTGCTCAAATTTTGACCCAATGTATTTTTTTAGACTAACTCAAGGTCGCTGAGTTCGAATCTGCAATTAGAAAAAGTTTTTGAAAATTTTAATTTTCCATGCCAAATGTATAGGATTTTTTTGATTTTTGGAATTCTTTTTAAAACTAAACCTAAAATTATCAATCAATCAATCGTTTTATTGATATATGCCGAACCCAGATCAACATGTTCATGATCTGCGGTTTCCGTTTATTCTTCCACCATGTTCTGATGGAATGCCCCTCTAGTGATCGAGAAAAAGCAAATCTTACAGCCAGCATATCACTCCCTCCTACAACAACTGCTTTCGACCAATTGATTTACTCCCTCACTACAACTTGCCTTGACCACGATACGTGCAAGAAGTACCACGTTTTTATATCCAATGCCGTTCGCCGGTACTCCAGTGTGTTACTTTTTTAAGCAGTATGATCTGGGTAATGCTTCCTCATAAAAAAAATTCCTATACATTTGGCATGGAAAATTAAAATTTTCAAAATTTTCAAACTTTTTTGTTAGCGTTTGCCCTCTGACCTTACATACCGGAAGTAATTTTTACCCGGAGTTTGGCCCTAAACAACCGCAGATGCATACCCAATCTATGTGTGAAATATGGCGCCTGTAGCTCCAGCGGTTTTTGCAGGCATCGATGTCAAACAAACGGACGGACAGACAGACAGACGAACGATTTTATAGTATAGACTTCGGTTTAAATTATTTTCATGTTTATGTTGGGTTAAGTTTCAGGTAAACGGTTTAGGTTTAAAAAAAATACCAAAAATTAAAAATAATCCTATATAATTGGCATAGAAAACGAAAATTTTCAAAAATTCATATTTTTTTGTTTGACAAGGCCGCCAAAATCTAATTGCAGATTTGAAATCAGCGACAATAAATTAGTCTAAAGTACAAGTGGTCAAAATTTGGGCGGTGGTCCAATACTAGAATTTTTCCATCACTTTCTTTTCAAAAATTTTCCTCCGCAATGTTAATGTTGCACGTCAGTTAAAACTTAATTTGAAGATAGTCAGGTACTTTTCGTGCAATATAGGTTATCAATGGCCAAGCACGGTGCGTTTCCCGCAGTATTTGTAGTTTGGGTTTTAGATTTTACGCAATTAATTAATTAGTCGTTATGTGAAAATTAGGCGTTGCACTTTTAGCTGGACTTGGGTAAGAAAATTTGATTAAATTAAACTAACTTGTGCTAAATGCAATTTAAGTGTCAACTTTGAGGATTTCTAGGCTATTTAATTAACACCAATTAACTTACTTTGCAATTTTCTCCTTTTACTTCCTCTAAAAACAATTTAGCCACTTTCAACGCAATAGCAATCACCTATCTCATTCCAGAAGGCTCAACCACATTTTATGCACTTAACACCATATATTAAAGAAGATCAAACTGTGTAGTTAATTTAATTAAGTTAGGTACTTAATTTAATAAGGTAATAATTTAATAGGTAGTTATTTAGTGTTGTAACGTGCAATTGGCATTGACAAAAATTGTATGGACGTACACACGTACAAGTGGTGGATTTGGTACTGAAGTGAAATGTGGCGAGTATTGGTCTACACCAAAAAAAAGCTCCCTTTTTGTAGTTACAAAAAAAAGGTTCAGTCCCGCTAGTTTTTTTTGTAGCCTAACGTGCCCAACGAAGCAGAAAATGTAAAAACAACAATGCCCTGTCCAGCAGCAGTGGAAAATGACAGCTCGGGAGAAGCACTTGCAATTTGTACCGTGCGTTTCAAAAGGTAACAATGTGAAGGTTTGAAGCTATAAAAGAGTATTAAAGGATTCTTCATTTTTACAGACTTGACTTATAAGAGAATCCGTTAATTGCGCAATTCGTTTTCTTCATTTTGCATACTTCACACAAATACAACTTGCAATTTTTTAAATCTTTTTTTTTTACAATGAAGTGTATCACTTTTTTTAGACCTTACAGTACATATCCTCAAAAGGAGTTAAGTTAACTCGAAAAATTGCATCAAATGTGTTGTTGTTCTTTAAGTTTTTTTTTCATTTTCATAAAAAAAAACTCATAATGGATTATTTACAATTAAGAGTTTAAATGCTTCCTCGTACACCGTGACCGTGATGTAAGCTGGAATATTAAAGAATTTTGCATATTTTTTCTAAAAATCTAGATTGTTTTAAAAGACGCTTTGAATTTTTAACTTTTCAAACTTATTCAAACAGAATTTTAAAAAAAAACTAAGATTTCCTTAAGGTGAATCCGTGCGTCTAACGACAATGTCAAAACACGTGAGTTAAACGAACAATTTTCTGCCTCGTTTGACCTGATGGGCCCTTAAGGATTCCAGTTTTGTCACTCCAAAAGGCCCTTCGAAAAGACTTTCTGATCTTCTTTCCAACATTTTTTGTCATCCTCATCGTTCGCAAAAAGGAAATATAAGGGCCCAGTCAAAAGGGCCCTCTTGAGCGTCCTCAGAAAAGCTAAAGCTCCAAATGTTTTCTCTACACTCGAGGTCTGTCATACGAAGGCCGGTTAAGGGTTCCAAGAGGACTTAAGGGTCTTGTCTCTGCACTACCGTGGGAGGACTTAAGGGCTCAGTGTCAATGGAAATGCAGAACAATTATGGAAACTTGATTCCTTTCTCAAACTGATTTACTATCGGTGGTTGCACCTTCTCCATTTTGTCACTTTTATTGCTTCAAAGGAGATGCTGCATCCGGGGAATATCGCTGGGCCAGGGCCCTGCACAAAAAAAAAGGCCGTGCATTGAAAAGTGCATTTTAAGTCTTCCATTATAAACCATTTCCAAGTGACCACCAAGAAACTGACTGTAGAATTTAATGAAGACCTCTTCTGTAACACTCCTGGAAATATAATAATAGAAAATGAATAAAAAGGACAAGCAGTGAGAATTTTGTGTTTGCGCTAAACGTAATTTTTAAAGTTTGAAAACGCATTCAATATTTTGAAAATTGTTTTTCAATTTCTTAGCCATAATCGAACTGAACAAACATTTTTTTACACAAATTTGGCCTAAAAACAAGATCATGTTCTCGCTTCCGGTCAATTCGATGATTTCTACCGGAAACTTCTTTAGCAAACTAAGTTAGCAAACTAAGTATTTGAGTAATTCTTAGTTAACTTTTTTTTTCAATCGCTTTTACACCGCTTGGAAAAAATTACTATATTTCGATTTACAGAAAAGTTTTAGAGAAGTTCCGTGACTCGCATCATGTAGATTGATTTCTGTTGCCCAGCTCCTTTCATCGCTTTATGTTTATTTCGCACATTTTCGTTTTTTTATATTTGAGCCAAACAAGCCCGTTCTAGGACATAATTTTATTTTTTTACTTAAAACTGTTTAAAAAGAAAATTCAGTAATTCATTCTAACGCAAACATATCTATCAATTGGACGTCACTTAAAAACCTGTTTTACATTTCTGGCACATGAAAACTGCGTTATATAGGTGTTCCATAGGCACATAATGATTTTGTTTCCGGTAGGCGTACTTTGTTTTCTGTCAGAAAATTGGCATTTCGCTTTATGAAATTTTCAAAAATTTACATTTTCAAATCCGAAAACATAAAACAATATTTTCTAT
>JAQFYP010000253.1:0-27980 GCA_034694865.1 Bilobella braunerae | reverse complement strand
TACTTTGTTGAAGTCGTCGGCCGTTATGAGCTTTTCGGTGATGAGGTAGCAGGCAAAGTTGCACTAAAAATTTGACAAATTTTTTAATTCTTTTTTAATTTTTAAACTTTTGAGAGATAGAAATCAAAATGGTTTTTCATGTAACTTGTATAGTTATTGAAAATACATTTTTTCTTCTAAATACGAGCAAAAAGCAAAACCAATGTAATAATCGATAGAGTTTCGGAAAAAAATGTTTGTTTGTTTTTGTTAAATTTGAAATGATATTTGAAATTTTTGAAAATGTTTTGTTTAGAACATGTTCAAACATGTTACCTCATCCATAAACGTAGCCACGTCTTCCTTGTCCTTGAGTTTTGAAGCCTTCAGCTTCTTGTCCAAAGTTTTAGAACAAGTCTTACTTCCGTCAAAGTACTCATAAGAATCCAAATGATGATCGAAAAATGGAACTGGCGTCTTTCCGCAACAGTCTCCTTCCCGGTGGTTGACCTCTTCGTAAAGGTCACATTTGGTCCATTTCTAGATGTCAAAGGTCAAGTTAACATTTTCACAATTTGTTTCCATTTTTAGATCAAAATTCGCAGATATATATATAGTACATTATTAACAAAAAAATCTTACCTCGTCCTTAGGCTTGTCCTTCAGCCCACAAGCCTTCAACAACAAAACATAAAATTCAGTTCCAAAATATATTGAAAAATTATATATATATATATATAATTGTGCAATTCTTTGTAATTAAGTGTTTGTTAATGTCGTGTGATTCCTGTAAAAATCCAACAGTACAAGATGTAGCACAGTAAAATTTGAAATATTTATACAAATTTTCACGGTTTTGAAAATTAAAAAGGCTATTTTCAACAGTTTTTTCTTTCATTTTAATTTCTACGTCATGGAGAAAGCTTAGCTTTTTGGCTAAGAAGTGTGTGGGCGGGAGTTCGAATCCTACTGTCTTCGGTGTTTTTTTCTCTATAAAAGTGGAAAAGCTAACCCGTTTTTATTCCAGGGATAATGCTATAGTTATAAATTAAAATCCTACGGCAAAACATTGAAGATATCGGCTTAGGGCTCGTACTGGCCTGTTTAGCTAGTTACAAATTCTTCAAAAAAAACGTTGGAGTAAATTTTCCGCACCGTTTTCTCAAGGTGAAAATACGCTGCACGTATTTGGTCTAACTGCACGTGATCCGTTAGTGAGACCGAGGCTTTCAAATACGGTCTTTTTGCTGCTTCTGCCGTAACTGTCGATTTAGCCTTGTCAATTATGGCCTTCTTAAGCGGCGCTTCGTATTTTACCGTCATGAGTTCCGTAAATTTTGTGAACGTGATTTTGGTCTCTTTTGCCGGTAAACTCTTCGACAAAACGCAAGTGTAGACGCGCCACATTGAACTCGTGAAATTCTCCTTCTCATTATTCGGATGTTTTGCGCACTCCTCCCAATGCGTATTTTCGTTTACTCCCGAGGTAATCAACTTGTGGTTGCAGCATGTAAAGCCTTTGCCATATGTATGGTGCATCCATCCTCCACAGAACATGGAATTCTGGTCACATACTCCGCCCTGTTTAAAAAATACCCGTTAAAAAACTTGTTCAAATATAACACCATTTTTAATTTGAAATATGGGTAAGTGTAGAAATGTAAAGGTTACCTCGATAATCAATGCAAACACGAGCAAGAGAAGTGAATATTTAGAGCTCATCGTGCCTCCAACAATATGCATACACTATGTTTGTCACTTAAGATTGTCCTCGCATGCATGCTGTATGCATGTCCTCGTTAGTCGCTCAAAACAGGAAGCGTTTCAAAAGTTACATTTTTGAACAATTGCATGTGCATGATGCCTGGGATGATAGCAAAAGGATAACTTGAATAACCTCAGTATAGATGCCAATGAAAAATGTAATTCAATTATGAAATTTTTCAATTGTTGTTCAATTCAATATAAAGCTTTATTTGTTGCTTTCATTATTAAGAGAAAAACCATATCTTCATAAATTGGATTGAATGTTGTTTATTTTTGAAAGTTTTCTAGGGTTGTTACTTTTTTCATTGCTAAATTAATGCTAAAAACGCTGAAATACTAATACTTAAAATTCTAATTTAAGTTACTGCTGCTTTAAGTTTAAGAATTTTTTGGATTTTATTATATACGTGACTGAATTTAATTCTAGTACTCTGTCATAAATGAAACATAAATAATGCTGTACTAATAAAAAAAATTGAAAAAAAAAATTATGTTGACGTATTTACGTTGTAGAATGGGCTTGTTTGGCCAATATTCTTAGAGGTACTTTTCTTAAAAAAAAAGAATTAATTTGTATTATTAAATGTGGTATATTCTAAATTTCTTTTGCTAGAAACTTAACTAATTAGGATTGAATTCGAAAACTCAATTTTGCAAAGTTTATTCAAAACTATTAATTCCAAGGTTGCTTGGCAACGCAGGGGTGAATTTTCTTATCACTTCACTCCTGCAAAAATTCCTGGTACGTAAATTCACTCCTGCGTTGCCGAGCAACCTTGATTAATTCATTCATACTGTTAAAATAAGTGTATTAAATGAGAATAATGTTAAATAATAAATTAAAAATTATTAATAGTAATTACAATACACTTTTAACATTTACATTATACAAGGTTTGGTTTACTATAATTAATTATTGTCTTTAGTAGCATTAGGCATCGATTTTGATTTTATTTGTGCGTAGCTTGATGTTTGACGTATGCTATTTTACCTGTTAATGTAATTGGTACCGATTTATGTTCTACTTTGTCTTTCGTGTTGATCCGTGCGTGCGTTACATGAAAAATGATTGATACTGATTGGGATCGAGCCCTGTCACCAGGTCTAAACGCTTCGTGTAAAGGCCGTTGCAAAGTCACAAGTGACGTAACTGTTTTGCCAGAGACGGCCGCCGACATCCTAGCTTTAGAGTGCAAGGTTATAGTCACCTCTGAGACAGGATAGTGTCACCAAAGGGACAATGTAGTGTCACTTTGACACGTGATTGAAAAAAAAACGGATGAGATACGGATAGATTAGTGAATAGAATAAAAAACTAACTAAAAATACTCACATCATTCTTAATTATTCATGTTGGTTTCATGATGACAACATCTGTGCCAATGAGTCCTTATTTCTACCACATCCCTACCCTTTCTTTCATGATGATCGTCCGCTCTGCGGGAATGTCAAATAACGCTCCTTTAATTATTCATTTTTTTTAACTTGGGGCGTCATAAGCCGCTTTGTTGTAAACATCTTCTGCCAGCTCGTCATGCTGACTAATTATATTTTCAAAGGAATTGACTTAATTGTAAGTATGTTGGGAAGGAATTTTGTCAATTGTAATTACAACATTGCTTGTAGTCGGACTCTGCTTATTAAGTAGCAGAAGCGGAGCGAAAGCTACTTCACGTTATCGATTTGTCCGAGTATAATTAATATCTCAGGAACTACGCAATATATCTCAAAGCGGTTTTTGGACTACTTCTATCCACACCGCTCAGGCCTCAAACGGGCCCATTGCAGTAAGGTGTTTTTTTTTATATAAGTTTCTTGATAACCGACCTAGTTCAAGTTTATTTAATTTTACCGGAATTGAACACTTTGAGAGTGAAGGTCAATAATATCGTTCTATGGCCACGGCCCGAAGTCCCGGGGAAGGACCCTTGTCCTAGCTTGGGTAGGTGCCGAGATCGAATCTCGGCAGCCGCACAAAAAAGTGAGTGGTGTGGTTGCGGTTGTGGTGAGTGGAGGCCTCAAAAGTTGTGGTCGTGGAGGGTGGGTTTGGCCCGGTATGCAGATGCTTCTCGGTGGTCAACCCCACGTCCTCTGTTCAGTAGGAAGCCTTCAGCCTCAATCCTCGCAACTTCCTAGTCAACTCACAGGCCGAAACCACCCTCCCCCACTCACTAGCACAAGCATAAACAAGTTGACCAGGCCATAGGGAAATGTCAAAAAGCATAAAAAATATCGTTCTACAACAACGGGAAAAATAGTCCCTACAACAGTTGTTATTTTTATGAAGGGAGACAACATTTGTATAGGACACATTTCTCTTCATGACCTTTTGACTTCAAAATGACAATTCAACAACTCCTACTTTTGCATGAAACAAAAAGTTATTATATTTACGATAATCCCCGGGACCCCCTTCACCTCAAATTGACCTCAAAATGACCTGTCAAGGTCAGATCCTACTTTGGCATGTAGCAAAAAGTTATGATGCTTTCAATGACCCCCGCGACTTGCTTTAACCCAAAATGACCACTTGACCTCACAATGACCTTTCAAGGCCTAACCCTACTGTTGCATGAAACAAAAAGTAACATTGTTTTTGATGACCCTCTTCGCCCCAAAATGACCTCTTGACTGCAAAATGACCATTCAAGGTCAAACCCTACTTTTGCGAGAAACGAAAAGTTATGATATTTTCGAAGACCCCCTTCACCCCCTTCACCTCAAAATTCCTCCCTGACCCTAGAGTGATTTTTCAAGGTCAAACCCTGCTTATGCATGAAAAAATAAGTTATAAGAATCCTGAAACCCCCTGAGGCCGAGTTCACCCGGAAATCCCCCTTGATTTAAAAAAACCTCGTCACCCAATGTTCTGTTTTCAAATCTAATGATTCTATTACATTTCTAATGTCTAATGTGTTAACTAGTTTTCTTCTAACCGTTTTACCACGGTTTATTCACACAAATATAATTGGGTTACTTTATTAGTAGCGGAAGCGAAGTGAAAGCTACTTATGTTTTCGTCATTTCTGTCCGTCCGTCCGTCTGATAATAACGATTATTTCAGGAACTACTCAACTTATCTCAAATCTGTTTTCGGATATAAGTTCCTTGAGTTCCGGCCAAGTTCAAGTTTGTTTTAGTTTGACCGGAAGTGACCCCCCCCTGGGGGTCAAAGGTTAAGGTCAAAGATATCATTCTATGACAACATGAAAAACAACTCTTACAAAAGTTGTTCGTCTTATAAAGGGGAACAACATTTGTAAAGAACACTTTTCTCTGTGGCCCTCCAATGACTTCCAAAATGACCCCTTGACCTCAAAATGACCTTTCAAGGTCAAACTCTACTTTTGCATGAAACAAAAAGTTATGATGGTGTAAATGACCTCAGAACCTCCATTGACCCGGAAATGACCTCTTGACCTATAAATGACCTTTCAAGGTCAAACTCTACTTTTGCATGAAAGAAAAAGTTATGATAGTCCTGATGACCCTAGAGCCCCTTTTCACCCGGAAATGGCCTTTGACTCCTGGAAACCCGGACTTCTGTTTTGTAGTCTAATGATCTTAGTATTTTTCTAATTCTAACATTCCTACTTCCGCTACTGGTTGACCGTTTTACCACGGTTTATTAGTAGCGGAAGCGAAGCGAAAGCTACTTATGTTTTTGTCATTTCTGGCCGTCCATCTGTCTGTCCGTTCGATAATAACGATTATCTCAGGAAATACTCAACTTATTTCGAATCTGTTTCCAGATATGAGCTCCTTGAGTTCCAGCCCGGCTCAAGTTTGTTTTGGCCTCAAGTGACCCCCTTGGGGGTCAAAGGTCAAGGTAATTGATATTGCTCTATAACAAAACAAGAAAAAAAACCCTACAAAAGTTTTTCGTCTTCTATATGGGAACAAAGTTTGCATAGGACATTTTTTTCTATGGCTCCCCAATGACGCCCAAAATGGCCCACTGACCATGAAATGACCTTTCTGCGTCAAACTCTAGTTTTGCGTGAAACAAAAAGTTATGATGTTCTCGATTACCTCAAAGCCCCCTTCACCCGGAAATGAGCCCTTGACCTCCAAATGACCTTTCAAGATCAAACTCTACTTTTGCATGAAACAAAAGGTTAAGATAGTCCTGATGACCCTAGAGACTCTTTCACGCGGAAATGACCCTTGACCTTTGCAAATCCGGACTTCTGTTTTCTAGTCTAATGATTTTAATATTTTTCTAATTCTAACTTTCCTGCTTGCGCTACTGGTTGACCGTTTTACCACGGTTTATTATTTTTTTATAGGCTTATTATTTTCGAAAGAGTTAATGTTCATATAATTCCATAATTTTGAAATTATTCGATAATGAATACAAAACATAAAGATGTGATTGTCGTGTAATATATATATATATATTTATATACAGTGCTTAACACAAAAACTAGAGAGTGTAATTAAACAATTTGTTTATTTTGCTTAACCATGAAGGGATTTGTGTAAGCATAAGTAGGCAGGCATTTGACTCGGATGTTGAAACATTGCTAGCATTGTAAATGCAAAATGCGTCAAAATTGTATGCAAACAAGTCCGAGGGTAACAGTTTTTTTTGTGTTAAGCACGGTATGTATACTCACACTCACACACATAAATATTTGCATCTATTTACATTTTAATGTACAGTGTTATGTTAACCTGTTTATGGTTAATTGTCAGCAAGCTATTTTGGTAATTAAAAATTGAATTAAATTTTATCACAGGTAATTGAAGCAGAATTGGCACTAGTAAACTTTCAAGAGAAGATATCCGCGACCTATGCTCCACCGGCGTCGTTTTGGAGCGTATTTTACCAAGGGTATATGAAAGTATTTAACTGGGAAAACATGCAGGCTGATGTGATGGCCTATTGTCTCGTTGTTAAGGGGGAAACTATGGGGAGTGGCAAATATGAACGATTCTCCGGCTTTGTCAGACCGCTGAATAATGACTTGGCGAAATTTCTTGGTATTGAGGAGAAAGGCCTGCTTGACATTGCAGTTGAATCGATTGGCCACTTCAAAGCAAATGTTATATACCTTCTCCGGGTATGGCAAATGTGCTAATTTTACTCAGATGCTAAAGTGGAATTCACGTTTTTAACATTGACCGTTTTAACAGAAGGAATTAAACTACACGCAAGCAGGGGGCTACCACTTCTTCTTCATCTGCAATGAAGAACTGTATATAATGCTCACTATTGCACTCCTAGAGTAAAATTTAAGAAAATGTACGACTAGTATATTTGCCTTAAGAGGAAATAAAGTTGTATTCTAAAACAGTACTGAACATTCACTTTTGTCCTGAGCTTTTGACCATTGCTACTCTTAAGTCCTACTTTTATGGAAGATGAGTTAATTTTAGTGGTAGTTAAAGTGACTAGTTTTAGTTAAGTTTAACTTAATGATGAAGTTTGGTAAATTTAAGTCATGAGCTGAGCAGGATTGCTGAAGCCATCCATAAATATGTAGTTATCTACCTTGCCCAGCTTTGTCTTTCAGTAGCCAAACTACCGCGCCCTAGGACAGGAGGACCCAAAAAAGTAGAAATCCTCTTGTCCCAGGACGGGCTAGTTTGGCTAGTACGAATGGCTAAATGGCTACTTTATTAAACGCCTCACATATCCTCATCACTTACCTCAAGGATACTTTCTCTGCTTATTAAAAAAAAGTAATTAATTAACATAGCTTTTTTTAAATAATTGTTTTGATACTTCATTAAGTTTCAAAGCCCACTTTATGCTTTTTTCGTGTTGCGGCCCTCCGTCCCACTATTAGCTGAGGACAACTCAATCGATTTCAAATTGTTCTTTTATTTGTATAATTTATAGCCCTTTAATTTAAAACAATTCTATTTTTTTGATGAAACAAATAATTGTAATGTTTCCAAGGCAAGGCAAGAAAGACAAAGAAGTCAAGTAATATTTTTTGAGTGAGATGACCTCCAGTGAGTCCTTGACATCAAAACGACCTTTCAAGTCCAAACGATAGTTTTGCATGAAACGAAAATTGATGGTGGTCCCGATGACCGCAGAGCTCTTTTTCACCCGGAAATGACATCTTGACCTTAAAATGACATTTCAAGGTCAAGCCCTAGTATTGCATAAAAACAAAAAGTTGTGATGGTACCGATGTTCCCGAGCCCCTGTTCCCCGGAATTGACCCCTTGACTTCAAAATGACTTCAAAAATCAAACCATATTTTTTGCATGAAACAAAATGTTATGATGTCCTGGATGACCCCAGAGCCCGCCTTCACTCGGAAATGACCTCTTGACCTCAAAATGACCTTTCAAGGTCAAACACTTTTGTTGCTCAAGAGAAATGTTTCATGGTTCCGAAGAAAACAAGGCTTTGTTTCTAAAGACATCGGATTAGAATTCTTTGAATAAAATTATATACTTTGCAGAAACTTTATTATTAATGCTAATTTCTTCCACAGATACCTAGTTCTAATAGTGCAGTCGAAGAAGCTTTACTAAGAGAATAAATTATGTGCACATATTACTAAAGTTACCGTGAATTGTTAGGATGTTACTGCAAGGAACTCTGACCTTCATTTTGCAACAAATAAATCTTGAAGTTGTGTATCCGCCTATTGAAGTATGTGACAGTCAATCCTCAAGGAACAATTATCAATTTCTTTTTATAATTTCACACATTATTAAATAAGTATTTGATTTTGGTCGATTTTAACAAAATGTTCTTGCAAATATGAACGTCACTTTCGAATACAATGATATTAAAAAAGTTTGCTGCTCCAATACAAATTTATGCATTTATCATTTTGCCAATTATAACCAATAGTAGTTGATTGTAACTTTAAGGGGGCTTATACAGCGTGTCCGAAATTGGGAAAACGGGTTTTCTGGAATATCATTGTTGATAAGAAAAATACTTTCGCAATTTGCAAAATAAATTTGAAAAACAACTAAAAATATTAAATATTCTTGTTGTTGAATAGCTTGAACAAAACAGGCAAATTATTTTTTGAGAAATATTAAATTAGAATTTTGCAAGCTTTTACAGAGAAGTATATTTGAATAACAAGTTGGTTGTTGAAAACAACTAATTATTAGAGAGCTTACCTGAAAGCAGAATTATATTTTTTAGCCACTTGTTTTTTAAAAGCTATTTGCCTTTGAAGACGTTATATTGCTTGACAGTCTGAACAAAATAAAGATTCTCTGTAAAGTCTTAGACAGAATCTTACTATGAACAAGCAGGTAGCTACTTTTTTCTAGAACAAAAGAGAACTGTATTTAATAGTCACAATTACTTTCTTTGTGTAGGTTGCAAAAATTTGTAGTGTAAATAAAATTTACTTTAAAACAGTATTACACTAGCATTAGACAATCATTCTGTCAGAAGCTTTTGATCAACACAATTCTTAAGGAACTGCAAAAGTTTGGGTTGAGTTTATTTTAGAAATAGTGGTAGTTACAGGTTTGGTTGCAATTATCGAGTTAGTTGAATTTTAATTCAATAGGGTCTGACAAATTGGGTAGGCGTGGCGGACACATCAACACTTCTCTAACTTTTATGGTTTTATTTATTATTAGAGATAACTTGTCCTGTATTTTCCTTCATGCTTTATTAGGTAGCAAAACTACTTTATGCTTTCGTCCGTTCCCTCCTTCGGACTACTACTCGAGGACGGCTGGGCTATTTTCAAATTAATTTGTTCCTTAAAGAGGTCCAAAAGTACACAAATATAAAACCAAATCAACTATTTCTACCTTTTACAAAAGTTATGGAACAAAAGGAAGATAGAAGAAGATATTGTATATTCACAGAAGATTATTGTATTGTTTTTGTGAGATGTCTTAAAAATTTGTAAAATTGAGATTGATGTTACTTGTTTCCATTCCTCAAAAATGATGATTTCTATATTTTTTTGAAATAGATGAAAATTTGCAAAAACCAAAATTTCTAAGATAAGAGACAAGTTGGTTTGGAGCGACTTGTTATTAAGCGTATTAATTTTTACGCATATCTATTGGCTTTGTGTTTTCAAGAACACTAGGAAAAAAGGTATGAGGATGTTTTCTCTAATTCTAAACTTTCTTTCGGTTTCGACCTAAAGAATTTAAAAGTGTACCTACAAAGAGAATTAACAAATATTTTAATTATTGTGCTGAGAAGGAGATTGGGAAATTAATTAACACGGGAAGACTTGAGATGACAATTTATTAGATAGGTATCTTGACTACTTAGCAAGATTTTTGGTAGATGCGCGAAACGCTATTATAGTCTGCATATAGTCTTCAGATACTGTTCAGCTTTATGTTTGAAACTAGTTCTGTAAACTCAATATTCTAATATTTGGCAAAACGCATCTTGATGTCCTCTATTAATTTTAATCCGAATTTTTTTTGCAATATTCTGCAAAGAAGTAGCCTTTTGCAAAATGCTTTTAACAGAATAACAAGGCTCAATTTCTGAAGACAGTTGATTAGTATTCCTTCACGAGAAGAGGTTGTTTTACAGAAGCCTGTTATTTATGCTATTCCTCTTCTACAGATAATTCTAATTAATTTAGTCGCGAAAGTTTATCCAAGAGAATAAATTATGTTTACATATTCCAAAAGTAACCGTGAATTTTTAGGCTGCTACTACAAGAAATACTGACCTCTATTTTGCAACAGATATATTTTGAAGTTATGTATCCGCCTATTGAAGTATGTGACAGTCAATCCAAGTAAATTTACATATATGGTACATATTTTTTACATTTATATTCAATTTACTTTGCATTTGAGTTAGCTAAGTAACAATTTCATAAAAGCGCCTTGTCCAGGGATACAGGAATCCAGTGCAATGTCCATTTGACTTTTGCTCTGCCTTCATAATTTGCTTTTTGCAGTAATTTTACTACCCAAATCAAAGCAAACAACAAAAAATTTGCATTGTGTTGCATATATGTTCTAATATTCTGTGTTCTAATATGTTAAATTTTTCATGATTTTTTCTTCTTGAATATTTTTCATCTAAGTTGTCAACGTTTTCTGTCCATTGTTTAATTGATGGTTTCATTGAGTGTTCAATGGTCTAATTGTCGATAGGAACAATTATCAAAAATTGATGCATAATTTCGCGCATTATTAGAAACGTTGTGATTGGTCTGTCGATTTTAACAAAATGTTCTTGCAAAAATAAACTTCACTTCCAAATATAATGATTACTTAGAAAGTTTGCGGCTCCAACACAAGTTATGCATTTATTTTTTGTGTATTCATAACCTATAAAGTAATTGATTGTTTCGTAACTTTAAGTGGGCTCTATTAGTGTGTCCGAAATTTAGTTGATTGGGAAAACGGGTTTTTTAGAATATTATTGCAGATTTTCAAGAAAAATACCACCGCAATTTGCAATATAAATTTGGGAAAAACAACTAAAAAATATTAAATATTCTTGTTGTTGAATAGCTTAAACAAAACAGGCAAATTATTTTTCGAGAAATATTAAATTAAAATTTTGCAAGCTTTTACACAGAAGTATATTTGAATAACAAGTTAGTTGTTGAAAACAACTAATTATTAGAGAGCTTACTTTAAAGCAGCACTATATTATGCAGCGACTTGTTTTGTAGAGCTACCTACTTTAAGACATTAAATTGCTTGGCAGTGTGACCAACATTATGATTCTCCGTATGCATTTTGCCCGAACATGTAAATTTTATCTGTAGTACGACAAAAGTATCCCTACTAAAATATAAGATTATGAAGAAAGGGAAAGTGAAGGTCATTAGACAATCTTTAGCATAATGTTGTCATCAAGCGGCAACAAAAGAATAATTGTTGTGAGTGGTTTTTCTTCCAAATATGAACGTCGCTTTCAGCTGTAATGATTCTTAGAAAGTTGCAAAGCAACTTTAAGTGGGGTTTGTTACGTGTTAAAAATTGTGTTAGTGAATTTTCTTGAAATATTATCTTACTAATGTACTAGATAATGTAAATAGGAATGAAATAATTTATTAACTCATCTTCTGCGAAATTGTAACAACAAATCAGTGAATTCCCTAATCTTAGTTTTAGAATATTAGATCTATACATAGTACATAGTAGTTTATGCTACCAATTATAAATTTAGTAAAACCTTTATCTTGATTTCTATCTCGTGCAGGAAAGGCATAAGGTATTGGTTGAACTTCTTTGGTAAGAGGTCCTAGCTAGCGCAGTGCTTAACACTGCCAACCATACTTTTTGCCTTCCCACACTCGCAAATGCTATCCCAAAATACAAATGCTTGTAATTTCCTACAGAAAAGTAGTTTTATAATACAACTTTAAAAAACAAACAATGCTTACTATGTGAAGATAGCTAACTATTAGGGAGCTTACACGAAAACAATCCAGTTGTTTTGCCGCTACTTGTTATTATCAGCTACTTTTCCTTAATAAATAAATTTTGTTATGTAGTTTTCAAAAAACTAGGCAATTCTGCATATTTTTAAAACAGAAAAGGCTTTCTTAAAAAAAAGCCGGCCAAACTGGCCTAGTGACTAAGAGCTTCAGTCAAACTAGAAACGCCTGAATATGTGTGTTCGAATCCCCGATCCGGAAAAATGTCTTTTTTTTTACTTAAGGAGTTATCTTGTATCTGACTAAATCTTTGCGCTAAGGCTGCACAGCCAGAGGACACGGAAATGATTGGTTAAGGTTTCCTAGTAATGCAGCGTTGAGAAAATTTCAAAAACTACCCTTAATAGCATACAAGTACGCTAATGAGTTCTTCCTTCCATATCCCCACCCACTTTCTTACATGTTGACGGGTCGCTCTAAGGCAATGTCAAATAAAGTTTCCGGGAAATATAAAGTTTAAGCATAAGCGTTGCAATTTCAAACTGTAAACATTAATGCACTTTACTAGAAAGAGAAAGAAAAACCATTACTGATGTAGTAATTGATTCTTACAAATGTACGCTAAACATGCCCAATTTAAAACCGAGAAACTTTGAAGTACGTGAAATTAAAATTTCTTCGTTTTAGAGTTTTTATACTAGGTCTAGTAAAGTTCTTCATACTTTTAAGTCATTTGCCTACCGTAACTGTTTGAGTTGGAGGGTTTAGCACTTTTCCGCTTTTACCTGTGTTTCACTTTGACTGTGGTCAATCAATTCAGTCGAAGGAGAAACACCTGAAATTCTCTAACTCAAAGAAACGTTACGGTTGGCTAATCCCTGAAAAGTAGAATGGGTTTCTAATGTTACAAATATTAAATTTTGGTAAAAGGTTATCTTGGCATCTGCTAGTGGTATTTGAAAAATTTACATCTTATTTTTTTTTTTACAGAAAAGTAATTTTGTTATTCTATTTGAAAAAAAAATTACACCTATTTTGTGAATATAGCTAACTATTAGGGAGCTTACACAAAAACATTCAAGTTGTTTTGCAACGACATGTTATTAAAAGTTATCATTATTTAAATAAATTAATTTTGTTATGTAGCGTTAGGAAAACTAAACTAAATAAATTTGTATATACTATATAGTACAGTATGCTATATCATAATTATGTATTACTATATTAAACTATATTTTAATTATATTTTACTATAACTATATGCTATACTATATTTTTGAAACAGAAAGTCTAATTTAACAAATAAAAACCTAAATATATTGTTTCCATGTCTTCTGATACATAATGTCAAAGGGTAGGCATTTCCTTAAGGTAAAACCGATGGTCAAGATTTTTTGCGGCATTAACGAACCCATGCTCTGACCCACTGACCCATGACGGACGCTCTAACTACTAGACAACGGTTCACCGATCTAAAGCAACATTACTGTTTTGTTTTTGTCAGTGTGTCTACCCAAAATAGACTAAGCTCCACTGCGAGAAGTTCTTTTTCTCCTTCATGGAAAAATTCTCACAAGCTTCTATTCTGCACTTATGTACAAACCGGTTGCAGACATAAGCCTAAACCTTGTTACATATGTTGTACGCGAAACATATGTTAGGTCTAGTGGGCATCCCTGGGAATATTCAGTTTATGAGTTCCAAGTTCTTGTAAGGAACCTTTTCAAGTATTTGTTTTCGTTAAATGAAAATTACGTGATAAATACTCTTGTGTAGTACAGTGATTTAACAGGCTACCTCGAAGGGCCCACAAATCTCATCTACTACATTTCAAGGCCCTTGAACTACGAGGTCAAATCTGCTGTACAATGATTTGCAGTTATAGAATTTACATTGACAAGGACATGGAATTTTTTGTTGGTTGCAAAATTACAAGTAAATGTACAGGTGTATATTATAACGGGCGAGAACTGCGCTCATTTTGAAAAAAAAAAAACACAACAAACAGATTGCTTACTATTTAAGCATCGTCAAATCGCTTAAATTTATGCTCTTACTTTTTTTGTTAATTCACTTCAAACAGAGAATATATTTTAAACTGAAAATGCACCCTGCCGTTTTTATCCTTTGTGCGCTATCTCCCTTATCTGTAGCCCAAGAAGTTGAGGCAGAAGTTAGAAAGGTATTCTGTTCATCAGACAGTAAACAAGAGCACTTAAGTGTTGAAGCCGACAGAGAGGTGTGTATTTCATTTTTATATTTTAAGCATCAAATATCACTTAAAGGCTTCCTTGTATTAGTACTGGTTATAAATTTTTGGCTATTTCTCTTAAGAATTAAATGTCTACTCTTACAAGTAACTTAAGGGAGTGTACACAAGCAAATCGCAACATTTGTTACAATGTTACATATGTGGTTAAGTAGTCATATTAGAATGTTTCAAATATAAATTTGCCGATAGATACAAATTTTCAAAATTTGAAGTTGAAATAACTCAGTATCATTTGATACCATTTGAGACGGAGACGCTTCAAAGAGGGTTTTTAGTGAAGTTTAATTTACTATTCAATAAAAAGACTAAACGTTTAAAATTTTTTTAAACCATATGAAAATGAATAAAAGAATCAATTGTGGGCAACGTCGCCACTTTTCTATTATACAATACCAGCAAAACTAACCCGCTGGCTTGGCTAATCTTATATTTAGTAAATACAAATTGCAAAAATATACCAAATATAAGATGATCATTTAGAATGTTTGGGGTATGAAGAGGAGGGTTTTCGTGCGAACATTCCTATTTTTGTCTTTTGTTAAAATTAATTTTGTTAACCTATTTGAAGTCTACAGTTAACTAAATTGTTTCAAAATTCTATTACGATTATAGCTACGCCAAGCAGAATTGGATCTAATAAGATTTCAAGAGAATTCAATCCCAAGCTACGTTTTACCGGCAGCGTTTTTCAGCTTCTTTTTCCAAGGGCGTATGAAGTTATTTGATGCACTGGAAACGGAGCCTGCTGTCACGTGTTACTGTCTCACGGGTACCAAAAATAATATTGACCCCTCTGGAAAGTTCACTAACTTTGTCAAAATACATCAGAAGATGATGGCAAACCAGTCTCAAGAGTCTATGATAGTTCACTTTGCAGTTTCCGCAGTCGTCCACTTCAAACGACTTGTTGACAGCCTAGTTGGGGTAAGGTTAATAAGCAAATTTCACTCAAATGGTACTAACCGTTTTTAACCTGAACTATTTTAACAGGAGAAACCAATTTACAAGCAAGCAGGGAGCTCCCACTTCTTCTTCATGGAAAATGGAGAACCGAACATAATGATCACTATTGGACTCATAAAATAGGCTTTATGAAACTTTGCTGATTAGTTGTTGTCAGTAAAATTTACGAGTAAATAAAACTGTACTCTAAACCAGTATTGACCATTCATTAATCATTAGGCAGACACTGTCGAACAACGACATTCTAGTTTGGCTTTAGAGCCTAGTTAGGTGGTTAAGCGCTCAAATCTTCTACACCGCCAACCTGAGATTCAGGCTCAGCTTTTCTTTGGAGAAAAAAACAAACGTTGAGGTTGATCGTTGATGGTCTCAATTACCCCAAGACAAACGTGCCAAAGGACGATAAACGTCCAAGTTTTACAACTAGCATAGAAATATGAAATCAGTCCGTAACGGGGTATTTTCGAATGCTAGCTTATCTCGAGATTTTGCGTATGTAGATTGATAGCGTGGGTTGTAAGTCCGAACAATTATCTCCTTGAGAAGGTTTCCAACTCTCTCCATTAAAGCAAATTGGAATTGATGGGATGATGTGTAATTAACCCTATTTTGGACTCCAACAAGACCCAAAGACGATAGTGAGAAAATTAACAGTGTATCCTATGCTGTTACTACGGGCTCCTTTGAGGCCAAAGCGGTAGCTATACCCCTTCCATTAAAATGCATACGCAACTATTACTCGAGTTCAGCTCAATTTAAATTTAGATTGAATTGCCCAAGACGCGTAGTCCGCGGGGCTAGGACCCTTGTCCTAGCTTGGGTTGGTGCCGAGATCGAATCTCGGCAGCCGCACAAAAAAGTGTTTGGTGTGGTAGTGGTGAGTGGAATCAATTGTATTCTGAAACAAAAAATATTAGTTCTAATTAGCCCTCCATGTGCAAGTAACAATTGCAAATATTTCACTGGAAACCAATAGGGGTATCCTATATATCGCGGTCCTGACGGTCTGTTATTAATATTATTATTATTTTTAACTTTTTAACGTACCGTTTCCAGCAAAACTGTATACCAATGTTATAGGATGTTTGTCTAGAATAAAACAAAGTTTTAAGCAGAAGCATAGCAGTTTTTAACAAACGCATTAAAACTTACTATTCGAGAAAAAAGATGAGTGTTAAAGTTATAGAAAATAAGTTGTAATAATTTTTTTAATAAAGTTTTACCAAGAGTATGAATTATGTGTACATATTACAAAAGTTGAATTGTTAGGATGTTACTGCAAGGAATTCTGATTTCAATTTTTCAATGGATATTACCTGAAGTATCGGCCCATCGAAGTATGTGACCGTCAATTTTGGAGTACGCATGATATTAATTTGCATTGCATTTAAGTAAAGCAAAGTAACAATTTTATAAATTTACAATGTCAAGGGAAACAAGAATTTAGTGCAACGTCCATTTTAGCTATACCCCCTTCAGCTTTTTTGAAGTATTAGTTTAAATTTTTCATGATTTATTTTTCTCATTATTGATTTGAAGTTTTTTCATCTGATTTGTCAGCTATCTATGTCCGTTGTTGAATTGTTGGTTTCCTGTATTCCATGGTCTAACTGTCTAAAAGAACAATTATTAGAGTAAAAAATTGGTTCATAACTTCACACATTATTAGATAAGTATGTTGGGTGGTCTGTTGATCTTAGCAAAATATTTTTACTAAAATGAACGTCCCTTTCAGATATTGTGATACTTTTAGAAAGTTTACTTTTCCAATACAATTTATGTATTTATTATTTAGCTATTCATTACCTATTCTAGTTTATTTAAGAAAAATATCTCCGAAATTTGCAAAATAAATTTAATAAAACAACGAAAAATATTAAATATACTTGTTGTTGAATAGCTTAAACAAAACAGAAAAATTATTTTTTGAGAAATATTAAATCTAGATTTTGCAAGTTTCTACAGTGAAATAAATATTTAACAAGTTAGTAGTTGAAAACAACTAATTATTAGGCAGCTTACTTAAAAACAGCATTATATTCTTCAGCGACGTGTTTGAAATGCTATTTTTCTTGGAAGATATTATATTGCTTGACAGTCTGACCAGAATAAACAATTTTTTGAGTGCATCATTTCCGAAAAAATGAATTTGAATTTGTAGTATGACAAAAATATTCCAACTAAAATATAAGATAAAAACTAAAGAAAAATAAATGTTGTATGACATGCCCGCAGAGCGGATGGCCAACTTTTAGGGAGGGTCAACAGACCAGCGGTAACATGTCGCTCTATGGGCGTAGTTCACAAAATGAGGACAACAACCGGACGCGAGGCGACCACAGGTTGCAAATATATGCAAATGAGGGTTTTGATTTTAAGAAAATTTTCTTGTAAATATGAACATCGCTTTCAAGTATAAGGATACCTAAAGTTTTCTGTTGCAATGCAATTTAGGCATTTATTGTTTTGAATTCATTACTTATACCAGTTGATTGCCTTGTGACTTTAAGTAGGCTTTTGTTGTGTGCCCAAAATTGGAATAATAGGATTGCTAAATTATCATTGTAGGTTTCTCAAGAAAACACCGAAAATTTGACAAATAAATATAATAAAACAACGAAAAATATTGAATATTCTTGTTGTTGAATAGTTTAAACAAAACAGGCAAATTATTTTTTGAAAAACATTAAATTACATTTTTCCAAGTTTCTACAGAGTAGATTTTCAACAACAAGTTAGTTGTGGAAAACAACTAATTATTAGGTAGCTTAGTTGAAAGAAGTATTATACTTTGCAGAGCTTTTTTAAAGCAATTTTTTGAAGATATCATTTTGGTTGACAGTCTGACCAAAAAAATGATTCTCTGTAAAGTCTTAGATTAAGTCTAAGCTACTCATATAAATAAGGAATATAAATACGCTACTCTTTTTTCAAGAACAATACAGAATTTTGTTTCATAATTTCACAAATCATTAGTTGTGAGTTCATGTCGATTTTAACAAAATGCTCTTGCAAATATGATGTGGCGGTGTTGGTCTAGTGGTTAGAACGCCTGTTTCTCTCCACTAGCCAGCATTTGAACGGGGGTTTAAATTCCCCAAACAACCACAAAATAGTCTTTGCTGTTGGTTTTCCCCATAAAGGAATTAACATGCCTCTGACCTTATGTATGCCCGTATCTCCTACTTCTAAGCTTCTACAGAGAAGTATGTTTGAACAACAAGCTAGTTGTTAAAAGCAACTAATAATTAGGAGCTTACCTAAAAGCGGCATTATATTTGTCAGCGACGTGTTTTTAAAAAGCTATTTGTCTTGAAGATATTTTCTTGCTTGATAGTCTGTACAAAATAATGATTCTCTGTAAAGTCTTAGACAAAATCTTAAATAAACAAGCAAGTACCACTGTTTTTTTAAGAACAAGAACTGTATTTAATGGTCACAATTACTGTATTCGTGTAAGCTGATTTTTTTTTGTTTAAATAAATTGTACTCCAAAACAGTATTACACTAGAATTAGACAATCATTCTGTCAGGAGTTTTCGATCAACGCAATTCTTAAGTAGCTGCACAAGTTTGGGTCGAGTTAATCTTAAAGATAGTGGTAGTTACGGTACTAGTTTTGGCTGCAATGAGTTAGTTAAATTTAATTAAATAGGGTCTGCTGAATTGAGTAAGGGTGCCGTACACATCGACTCTACAACTTTGAAGTTTTCTTTTTATTACTAGAGAAAATATTTTCTGTATTTTCCTTGATGCTTTATTAAGTAGCCAAACTACTTTATGCTTTCGTCTGTTCCGTCCTTTGGACCCCAATACTACTCAAGATTGACTGGGCCAATTTCAAATTAAGTCGTTCCTTAAAAGGGTCGAAAAGTACACAAAAATGTAAAACCAAATCAACTATTTTTTTTACCTTTTACAAAAGCAATGGAAGATTGAGACGGATGCGCCCTGGGATGCACTCATCCACCCCACCCACCCACTACCCCTAGGTTATCATACATTCAAGGACTTCTCTTTTGGTTATCATAAAGATAACATCTCTTATCCTTCGCTCCGTTGTTGTGCATTATTTAGCCCACTTAAGGGCATAGTTAGGGTCACAGGGTCATCACCCAGCATAAGGCCGGTTCAGTAGGACATCCGAGAGGTCACGGAGTGTGACAGCGAGCATCAGCGGTCATCGTCAGCGTCATTTCAGTCCTCAATAGCCCCTCATCGGAGGCCGGCTGGCGCAAGATAGAAGAAGATATTGCATATTCACAGAAAATATTGAATTGTTTTTGTGAGATGTCTTAAAAATTTGGAAAATGTGGATTGATGTTATTTGTTTCCATTCTTGAAAAACGGGGATTTGTTAAAATAGATTTAAATTTGCGAAAACCAAATTTTCTAAGATAAGAGACAAGTTGGTTTGTAGCGACTTGTTATTAAAAGTTTTTTACGCATATCTATTGGTTTTGTGTATTCTAGTAAGAATACTAGAAAGAAGAGAATGTGGATGTTTTTCCTAATTCTAAACTTTCTTGGTTTCAACCTAAAATTTTTTAAATTTTACCTACAGATACAATTAAAAAACATTTTAATTAGTGGAAAAAGAAGGAAATTTTGAAATAATTTAACACTGGAAGACTTGAGACGACAAATTAATAAAGAGATATCTTCAGTACTTTGTTAAATTATTTGGTAGATACTTGAATCGCTATTATTGTCTGCACTTGTCCTTCAGATACTGTTTATGATTATGTTTGAAACTAGTTCTGTAAACTCAATATTCTAATACTTTGCAAAAAGCATCTTGATTTCCTCTATTAATCTTAATCCGAAATATTTTTTGCATTAATCTACAAAAAAGTAGCCTCTTACAAAATACTTTTAACAGAAAAAAAGGCCCAATTTCTTCAGCCGATTGGTATTCTTTCACAAAAAGACGTTATTTTTTTGAAGCTTAATATTTATGCTATTCTTGTTCTACACATAGTTCTAATTAATATATAGTCCAGAAAGTTTTTCCTAGAGAATAAATTATGTGTACATATCTTAACGTTACCGTGAATTGTTAGGCTGCTACTGCAACAGACCTATCTTGAAGTCATGTATCCGCCTATTGGAGTCAATTGAGCCTATTGACAGTCAATTCGAGTATAATTACATATATGATACACATGATTTACATTTATAATCAATATACATTGCATTTGACTAAGCAAAGTAACAATTTCATAAAAGCTCCTTGTCCAGGAATACAAGAATTCAGTGCAATAAACTAAAATTTTGCAATGTGTTCTAATATTTAAAAGTTGTCATCATTTTTTCTTCCTGAATATTTTTCATCTTGAAGATTTTTCATGTAAATTGTTAACTCTTTGTGTCCATTGTTTAATTGTTGGTTTCATTGTGTGTTCCATGGTTTAACTGTAAAAAAGAAACAATTATTAAAAAAATTGACTTATGACTTTACGCAGATTATTGTGAGTGGTCTGTAGATTTTAATAAAATGTTCTTGCAAATATAAACGTCGGTTTCAAATATAATGTTACTTAAAAAGTTTATGTCTCCAACTCAACTTATGCATTCCTTATTTTGCTATTCATAACCTATACTAGTTGATTACTTTGGTTTTTGTAGCGTGTCCGAAATTGGGATAACGGGTTTTCTGGAATATCATTGTAGATTTCTCAAGAAAAATAACTCCGCAATTTGCAAAACAAATTTGGAAAACAACTAAAAGTATTAAATATTCTTGTTGTTGAATAGCTTAAACAAAACAGGCAAATTATTTTTTCAGAAATACTAAATTAGAATTTTCCAAGCGTCTACAGAGAAGTAGGTTTGAATAACAAGCTAGTTGTTGAAAACTAACTCACTATTAGAAAGCTAACTTGAAAGCAGTATTAGCATGAGCATTAGCAGCATTATTTTGCAGCGAATTATTTTTTAAAGCTACTTTTCTTTGAAGATATTAAATTACTTGACAGTGTGGCTAGCCTAATGATTCTCTGCAAACATCATCTTGCCCGAACATGTAAATTATATATGTAGTACAACAGAAGTATTCCTGCTAAAAAATAAGATTATAAGGAACGGAAACATGGATGTCATTAGACTCTCCCGCAAAGGAGATGGTCCACACGTATGAAAGAGGTAAGATATGGCAGAAATTACTCATTAGCATAATGTTTTCATCAAGTGGAAACAAAAAAAATAATTATTGTGAATGTTTTTCTTCCAATTGTGAATGTCACTCTCAGCTGATTCTTAGAAAGTTGCTTTGTAATTTTAAGTGGGGTTCGTTAAGTGCTCGAAATTGGGTTAGTAGATTTTCTTGAGTATTATGGAAAAGTTTTTATTGAAGATAAATAACTTTGCAATTTGCAAAATGAATTTGAAAAAAGCAACGAAAAGTATTATCTATTCTATGTTCTATATTCTATGTTACTAATGTACTAGATAATGTAAATAAGGATGAAATAATTTATTATGTTCAGCCAAATCGTAACAGCGAATCATTGTATTCGCCATTCCTAATTCCTCAGGAGATTTGGTTGACATTTTAATTAAATAAGAATAGTTAATTCACTTATTAGTTCACATTCTTAAATTTAATAAATTATGTCCCGTTCGAGAATGGTCATAGAAACCGAAAACTGTGGACTGGTAAAGTTAATCATCCTGTTTTTTTGTTTCAAATAGTGTTGAGATGATTTAAAAATTAAATTAAGGGCTTATTTTGTCAAACTTTGGTGCATCAAGCTTAATATTATTTATAAATCTTAGTTAATTAATCTAAATTAGTCTTATAATAACAAAGTATCTCAGTGTTTTTTTTTTATAAGTGAAGCTCTGCCAATTGCTTGGCAAAGCTGGATTGAAAAACAGCGACGTCACTTTTTTTTCAATAATTTAAACGCGGACAAATTGCTGCATTCAATACAGGTGTATTTGGGTGAGCATATCCTGAGGGGACTAATAGCAAACTGAATATCGACATTTTATAATATATTGCACGTAAGATCACAAAATGCAAACAACTGTTTGCTACCTACTTGCAATGTCTACCGTGTGACTGGGTTAACGTTCGAAGAGGTAGTAAGACTCATTTTCACTGGAAGCTCTGATACTGAAATCAGCCCTATAAATCAATATATCTTGGGCGAGGTAGGCACTACATACTTTTGCATCAATGAAAATTTTTCTAAAATCCTTGAGATGTTTATTGGAATGAGATTTAACATGAGTGAGGACGATTGTGAGGCGGAATAGTGTCTGAGTAATCAATAGAAATCAGAGCACTGCTTTGGAGCGTATGTTTATCTGTGCTAAATCCCACAAAGATTCTCAGTCTTCAAAACTTTATAATTCCATATCAGACGTAAATATGCCATAAGAGTCTACTATAATTTGTCTAATACAGCTATTTGACAACTTATGTAGCAATAACCCCAATGGCATGTATAAGCTCGCAAAGATTTATTGTACTGCTTTTAGTGGCTACTAGTACGGCTTTTTAGCGTTTGCCAATGTCACTGCTTTGTAAACTCTGCCTATTAACTATTCATTGCAGATGGAGGCTGCACACAATCATCTTGTGAAATTTCAAGGTGAAAAGTTGGGTTCAAGTTATGTGCCGCGATTGCCATTTGGCATGGTTCTTTTTCAAGGTCGCATTAACCTTTCCGAAGTGGAACAGGCGGCTCCCAACCTTATGTGTTACTGTCTTCACGTTTATAACCGTTTTTATAGCAACACAACTACGAGAATTCCAAACTTTGTCTCACAAACAAAACAGGGTTTGGCAGATTGTCTCCGCACTGGCATCGATGATTTAGAAAAGATTACAGTCAGAGCGATACCCCATATCAAAACTTATATTGAGACGTATACGGCAGTAAGAGAAACAATTTAGTTATATTAATGTCTCAGCAAATCCCTGCTTAGTTTGACTAAATTTAACCAATTTACAATAGGGAAAATTTGAAGAGGCTGCAGTATACCAATCCTTCTTCAGGGTTAGAGAAGCACCCTACATGATGGTTACTCTTGTGCTCGCCCCGAAATCCACTTTTAATTATCACGGTAATAGTGTCGCGCCGACCAGTATATAAAACTCGTCATAATAAAGTGAAAGCTACTATACTCGCCTACATGTATCCGATATTGTGCTAAGTCCCAACAGAATGCAAGACGTGATAAATTTAGAGAATTTAAATTATAGAATTTAGAAAACACACTTCTCTTACTTACAAGGACACAGCGATTACTGATTGAACTTAAACTTAGTAAACACGTTAAGCCAATCATAAAACTTACCCCCAATTTTGTTTTTTCTCCATGACCATAAATTTCGAAATTTTTTCGAAAAACCGATTTCGACATGCCTGGTCCCCCCTCTTAAAAAGTGAATCGTGAACACGGAAGTTTGGACGTGTATATGCATATTTATGACCACGTACTTGGACGAAATTATTCAAATACAATTAAAGCTTAATCTGAAGAAATCACGGTGTGCTTGTTAGTGATGAATGAAATGTTTAATTTTTATAGTACGCCATGGCCAGAAATTTGTGCAAATTTTTTCCCGCAATTTGAGAAAAAACTTATGGCAACTTAGCCACGATTTGTTTTATGTGGTCCGCCTTTGTCATTTTCTGATTTGACTTAACATGACAACTGGATTGAAACTTTATTATTTTGTACCATGATACTATGTTTATTTGCTCGAAAAATTTAATAAAAATTACCTCAGTATATTATAATTTTATTAAGGGACTTTCTGTCCGGAATGCCTTCTTGTAAATCGACAAGCAGATTTTGGCCGAAATTTTGTTTTGTGATCGAATATAAACTTGAAAAGCCCCAACCAATAAATTATTTTCTGGTCACCGATTGAATAGTCACTATTGTTCTTTTCTGTTTCAAGAAATGTTGTCATTGATTGGGTGTAAATAAATTGTATTATAAAACAGTATTAACCTATTGTTAGGCAATCTTTTGTGTCAGAAGCTTTTGATTAAAGCTGTTTTCAAGTTAAGTATACATTTAGGCCGAGAGTTAATTAAAAGTATATTGTAGTTACGGCATCTAGTTCAGGTTAAATTAACGTTGAGTTAGTTAAATTTAAGTTTTGTAGGGTTTGTTGAAGTAAGGGTACTAGAAGTAGACTTGCAGAAACAAATTTTCTAATAGAATGTTTCGAAAATAAAATTTTGTTATGAAGGGATGCAACTTCTAAAGAAAACAAGCTTTTTGCAGCGACTTCACATTTAGCTTATTATTTTATAGTGGATTTGTGTAGTCAAGAAGACTCAGAGTAAATTACGTGAGGAATTTTAAGGTATATTCAAAATTTGCATTTTAACAAATGTACGAGGGTCACATTCTAGTCACTTGAGTCACGTTTTAACCGGTGTCGTTTTGGTATTTGTTATCCACTCTGAAGAGAGGTGATGGCGGTGAAGGTGTGACAAATGACCGTACGGTGATGTTATGCACGTTTTCAAATACGGGCATCTAGACACTGAAGTAGCAGTTAGTAACGCCAACTATTTGTAACGGCGTTGAGGATACTACAATAGTTAACTTCCTAGTCACGATCTTTAGCAACATGGTAGGCTGCCGAGTATCTTAAAGTGAACAGCATAATAGTTTCCACGTTAATTAAAAGTTATTTGTCAACCATTAAATTTCAGGGAAATTTCAAAAATAAGTTCCAAATTCAAACATAATTTAGATTTTGATAATGTAGTGTAAAATTATTTGAATTTGTTATTTACTTTTGAAACTAACCCTAAAATCTTACGTTTTCATGTCTATCCAATGAACCTTGTAAAGGCCTGATTTATGACTTGCAAATATTGATTCCTTTTAGGAGGTATCTGATTGGGTAACTTACTTACCTCATGGCCATGGTGGAAAGTGCACGTTCCTGTCTCTAATGTATAGTATAAAATTGTTAATTGTTTAATGATAATGTTCAATTAATAATAATTGCGTCTTTAATTTTTGATTAGACTTTGCTTTACGTTCGTTCGGTCAGCGTACTCGAAGGTATCTACGAAAAAGACTGAGCAAGTAAAGGTCACCAGCAAGGATTTGTTGGAAGAATGTTTTGTCTTGTTTTGCCATTAGCTAGCATTTGGACAAATAACTCCAGTTAATTATCGCTATAACGTAATTCTAGACCTCTTCAACCCAATAAATTTAAAAAATTTCCCTAAAACGACACTTAACATATTTTAAAGTGTGTACAAAGAAGAAGATTCTGAAATGAATTTACAAAGAAAGGTTTCAGATGTTTGAAACGGCTAGTTATTAAAAAGCTTTTAATGAGAATTTATTTGTCAGATACCTCAAACACACTATGACTCTCTTCATAAAATTAATTATGGGAAACCATTGGTAACCAATGCAACTGAAAGTTTTCAGTCTGTGTCTATTCCACGGCTTTGGGTTGTCAAACGGGTAAATAAAAAATCAAACAGAAATCCATATTATCAATATTTAAAACAAGGAAAGCAAAAAATGGTGAATTGCTTTAGATTTGACTAACATAAGTCAAACCCAGAAAAAAAGACTCAAACAATTTAGCATTTTTTTCTTATCGAAAAGGGACTTGTCCAATGTTTCCTTTAGGATTTGGATTTTTAGGATTTTAGATTATGTGAGCTCTATTTAATTTACATTTGCGGATGTCGGGAAAAACTTAATTTCATAGGCTGAGAAAAGTTTCAGATGTCAATTCAACGCACAGGTTAGCCGCAATGAGGATTTTTTTCTTTTCAACCATGCACGTAAATATGTGAGTACGGTCAATTTCATTTCTGCCCAGAGCTGGTGCTACTAATTTATTGTATTGTATTTATTTCATTTAAAATTATGGGATTGGTCTCAAGCGATCCGAGAGAGTATTTTCCAGTTGCAAAAAACGAATGAATAAAGTATAGCATTCCCTATCATTTTTTTTAAATGGTCATGGTTATTTTACGCGTTGAATCAGTGAATGTATAATTTAATGGCGTAAGCTACTTTTGGGTTTTGTGTTTGTCAGTCCGTCCGAATATCACGACTATTTTACAAACCACTCAAAACATGTCACATTTTTTTAGAATATGAGCTATTTCAAGGGTCGGCCTGGTTACTTTTTGCTTGACCTCTGGCTTGAGCGATTTGTTATTACGACCGTTTTTGTTTTTTCAAAATGGAAATAAAAGGTACGCTATTGGGAATTCATGCAAACCGAATGGTCAGCCTGTAAGGAGATGGTAGGGATGTAGTTGGAAAGTAACTTATTTGCATACTGAAGTCATCAAGCGGGCAAAACAGACTATCCGTAACATTCCGATTTTTACAATAGGCATACTAGGCAAGGCAATGGCTAATGAAGAGGGATCCAAGTAGGGTTGCAAATTATAACCTAAAAGACATTGTATTACCGGTTATGAAAATCTCGAATTCCCGGTTATTTATTGTTACCGGTAATTGAAAGTTATTTTTCGGTAATGCAATCCCTAGACCTTACTAACCATATTGGGGGACAAAGGTCACGCTCAAAAATATTGTTCTATGAAACATGAAACATGACTCCCACCAAAGTTGTTCCTATTATGAATGGGAACAACATTCAGGTATCGAGAGTATTCCGTAACGCTTCATTTTGTTAAGTACAAAAGTACAGTAACAATTATAATCCTACCAATGAACAGAAAATCAAAAATACATCATTTCATCAACCATAGCATATTCTCTTGGATTTCGATAGTTGCAATATTGGATTATGTTGTATGAGAACGTTACTTTTGCAAAAATTGTAAAAACAAAGCAAAATTTTTGCATCATTTTTCATATATCAATTGACTATTAATAATATTTCACTTCTAGTGCAAACGACTGCGGAAAATTTTTATGTGACTCACAAAAACAACCATGATTATTGAAACTGATGAATGTGGCCGTCCATAAAATTTGTAAATTATTTCTCAGCATTGTGAGGAAATGCCCAGAAGGAAATGATATAAAAATTTCTTTTTATTGCTATTTGACATTCACCTATGGCCTGGTGTTAACATGTTTCTTCTAGTGAGTAGGGAAGGTGGTATCAGCCTGTGAGTTGACAAGGAAGTTCCGAGGACTGAAACAAAATGATGCAATGCACGCGGGGTTGACCAACAAAGAGAATACTTTTTTTTTTTTTTTTTTTTTTTTTTTTTTTTAAAATTTTTTATTTCAAGTCGGTTAATACTAACAAAATATGCTCTCGTATAACACGTGTACCAATAATCCTTTCAATTTTTTAGGTCTAACCATCTAATATTTTCATATAACAGTTTTTTTTTATAACCTGAACACGTTTAAAATTGAAAGTATATTTTAAGGGAGAGTTGAAGAGGGTTCTTTAATGGTGCCCAAGTGTTAGGACGGGCTTATTCATTCAAATCGAATTTCCAAGAATCAAAAAATATTTCATCATGGAAAAAACTCATTTTCAAATTATACAGTTCAAACACCTCTTCAATAGCCTTTTCTCTAATGCTGGATTTTTGGGCTGAATTTTTTGAACTGAAAAAAAAAAATCAGTACACAATCGAATTTTGAATTTCATCGTTCGTTGGAAACACAATCGCTTTTGGTTCAATTTCACTTGAATAATATATTCCAAATGCTTCTTACAGACGTAACGAGGT